>JAQQZX010072569.1:0-12255 GCA_030068355.1 Notoglanidium maculatum | reverse complement strand
CACTAACGCTCCTGTAGCTGCATGAACACAAATCCCCACAGCCGCGCTCCGACAGCTAGTGGGAAGCCGAACAGCAGCGTGGAGCACGTTATAACTGCACAGGGGGATACATCTGGACTGGGATGTTCAACGCACACATATGGGGTGATGCTCAGGGGTGCACATACTTTTGGCAATATTGTAGCTAGATAGATAGTTTGTACTTGATGGATAGGAGGAATGATGTTTATGGAGTTTAATTCTCAGTTTGCCAGTATGATGTCAAACTCAAAGTGTTACAAGCAGAACCCATTTGTAGATGCTAAGATCTCTGTAAATATCTAGAATCTGTCAGGAGATTAGCACTTAGCTTCAAGGTACAAAAAAGGGTGCTTTACGTATTCATTGGATAATGAAGGGATTTTTTTTATGTTTCTACTTGGAGCCTTTTGTGATAAGGAGAATCTCTGCTGTAAGGTTCTACATAAATGTTAAAGGGTTCCAGAAGATAGAAGAACTCTTAAGGAGTTTAGCTACCAATTAACCATAAAAAGTCATGTCTGTGCTTTATGTAAATTAATATGATGAAATTAAATCCCGAATCAGACTTCATATCAGTGTGTGACAGCGGAGCAATTATCAATAAATAGTTCCTGTTCTCAAAAAAATATAAATCTCAGCGCAGTGCAGTGTAAACTCCTCTGTGCTGCAGATGTGGAACCCTTACAGTTCCAGCTTTACCTCTGCCTGTTACACAGCTCACACTGGAGACTCCTTCATACAGGATATATGAATTACAGAAAACTTCACATTTTGATTATTATTTTAATCTGTTTAATTGAAGCGTCTGCCTCACATGTCCCTGTGAACGAGCTGTTACTATAGAAATGATAATGTATTAGAACAAGTGCAGTAAAATAGACCTGCACTGCTGTCAGAGTCACTGTTACAGCTTAACAAGTTATGTCAAAATGTAAGTGTATTGAATAGTTTTGCTATAACGCTGGGCAATATGGCAACTAATGTTATCATTAAAAAATTTTTCAAATCATTCAATATCGAGAATTATCACGATGAATATCAAATAATTATTTATTTTAAATTTAATGGCTGATTTTTGCTGCTGAGTGAGGATTAAGAAAGCAGACGGTAATTGTTGTTTTAAACTATTCTTTACAGTGCCTGCTGTGGTGATTACCTGTTTGCCTTTTGTTTTGTTTGGCTAAAAGTTGGTTAAATTGGTCAAATCTGATGGAGAAGAGAAAAAGAAAGAAAAGGGAGCCTACTGGGAGAAACGGAATTTCAATACCAAGCAACAGTATTCGGACAAACTCAGCACCGATCCGTATGACTTGGCGGCGTACAGACCCGATGCACCACCTCCACAGGCAGCAGCAGCCTCTCAACACTAAATTATGATGTCACACCTAAAATTCAACAGGAGTGCTGTCAACTTCACATTCCCTAGCTAAGCAAGGAAATTAACTTTATCGAACATTTGCTATTTTTCTATGAAGAAAAATTGTGGTAATTATCATTATTGTTGTATCTTCCATCCTTATTTTACCCTGACATGGTGCTGAAGATAATCACTTTGCTGTAGAGGCAGTGAGCTGATAACCAAGGCAAAATATGCGGCCATTTCCGATGTTGGAATCTAGGAGGAGTTTTATTCATATGTGGCAACCATGATCAGGATGGATTTTTTTTTCCTCCTGATTTTGTGTGTGTGTGTGTGTGTGTGTGTTTGTGTGTGTGTGTGAGAGAGAGAGAGAGAGCGAGAGAGCGAGAGAGAGAGGAAGCTGCAGCTGCTCACACACACAAACACGCGCGCGCGCGCGCACATGCACAGTGTAAATCCTCTCATCCTCATCCTCGTCTCTTCCTCCGCGCAGTTCGGATCAACTTTGGAAGTTTATTTCCGTCCAGAACCGCGATGGAGACGTGAAGTCAGGGTGAGTGTGTGCGCGTGCTCGCGCGCGCGCGTGTGTGTGTTATATTTACGGTGACCGCGCGCGCAAGAGGCGGCTTTATTTCTCATTTTGCTCTTTAACACACACACATTTTATTGCATCTCATTAATGCACAGTTTGTCTAACATGCAGCTGATGCTCTTTCTCTAAAGACACTTAAAAGCAATTTACAATAATAATTAAAGGGGAAAAAAGGCTGGAAATTGAATGCACGTGAGATGCAGTGATGATGAACAGACACGAGATGGACTGCTTCATTCATATTTATTTATTTATTTATTTAGCAAATTGATGTGTTTATTGCAGCGGCGTGATTCTGAGCCACTCCACAAACTGTTCTCTCCGTGAGGCTTCATGGCTCATTTATTTGAGATGTGTTGTGAAATAAGAGAAGATCTGCTTTCATTAGTATTTATTTATTTATTTATTTATTTATTTTTAAAGCTTAATTTCAGCAGTGTAGTCAGGCAAATATCTCCTGCAGAAGAAGGCGACACAGCGCTTCACAGCTTCTCCCAGCATTCAGACACTAATGACTGCACTGTGACTGGCTTAAAACCAGCACACTGACCCAGATGTCTGATAAACAGCTTCAAATCTGATAAACATGCCAATTACACACGTTACAGACATTCCTGTGTTGTTTTGTTCTGTAGAACAGTTTTGTGTTCGGTCTTCATCCACAGATCCAGAGAGAGAGAGCGAGAGAGAGAGAGAGAGAGAAGCCTTCGCAGCACCATTACTCAATAGTACTCATGAATTATTGTCAGGTTATTGAATTATTGTCATTCTCGGTGTCACTGATCAGCCAGAACTTTGACTTCCTTCTCTCTTTTTATTTTTTTACAGTCACAGTGTAATAGCTGTAATATCAAATCAAGCATATGCTATATAAAGCATTCAGGAAGTGAATCTGACTTCTTATTTATTTACTAAACATCTCAGAAAACCAGTTTACAATAAATTTTAGTGATTTTATTATGCAGACTCTTTAATGTGGCTACATCTGAGTGCATGTAGTGTTCGACGCAACAGAAAATGACTCAAATGTCCCTCTTTCTGATCTCTTTAGAATGTAAATCACATTTATATCACTTCAGATGTCTGTTATGGTTGTTTTTAATACAGTATCAGGTGTTTTCCACTTTACCATCAGGATAAATCATCAAGAAGACTGAACATTTGAAGACTTCAAATTTTTTGTAGTGTTTGGTTTTAAAATTAGTGGGAACTTTTAGAAATGAACACTAATTTCAAAGAGAGGTGTATATAATTTCTTTTAAAAGATAAAAAATGCAGGTATAATCAGTGAAAATTTCACATGTACTCTTTATATATGCATATTAATATTTATATTCATATATACATATAGTCTTAATATTTAACTATGGTATGATGAATGGGTCAAATTATTATTATTATTATTATTATTAAATATAATATATTATATTTATATATTTTTAACCACCAGTTGGCCCAAAAATGTCCTTCATGATCAGTAAATCTGATCTTGTCTGATCGCGGCACTGCGCTGGTAGTTTATAGGACTTGCTCTTGTGTACATTGCCATTCTCAACATGCAACTGTAATTTCAACTAAACAGTTTTATCATTAAAAGCCAATGAAGGTCTTTTGTTCAAAATATCTGGAGATTTATTGATTGAGTCCATTTTAATAGACACATTTTATTCTGTTTTGCATTAAAAAGGAAAAAGTCATCATTTATCATCAAACCCTTCCAAACATTTGTCCTGCAGTTTATTTATATGAATGTTTGAGCCAGGATTTTTATTCACTGCATGATTCAATTCCATTTTAGTTCGAGTTTCCTGAATCTGATTATAAAACACTTCCTTATGCATCTTCATGCATCTCAATTTCTGATTTTTTACATTATGTTTTTTTAACCATGACCACCTGCTGCTTTTAAAGCCTACTGTATTGTATTTTTTCATCCTTCATGAATAACCTTGGCGAATGTCTCTGTAATGATTATTTTTCTTCAGGAAAGATTTACTGAGGACGTTTTTCACTGAAAGTTTGATTATGACATTTTGTGCCTTAATGCAGCGTCTTTCAGGAGAGCATTCCAGTGCATCTGGTTCCCGATTCATTTTTACTGCTTTAAAATATTTGTGTGTAACGTGTGTGTGTGTGTGTGTGTGTGTGTGTGTGTGTGTGTGTGCGTGCATTTATGTATGTATGTATATGTGTGTATACTGAATTCACTGAGTTGCCAGATTATATGCTTTAGTCTAGAAAACAGAAAACAGGACAGCGTGTGTTCATGAAGACTTTTTTTTTAGTATGTTTGATGCCATTGTGTGTTTGTTTCCATCGCTTTCTTCTTGTTTGTGTCTCCTGTACTGTCATCTGCTTAATTTACTGGTTTTAAAAGGACCACTGAAATCCAGATTAACAGCATGTTTATTTACTTTGGCATAATCTCAGTTTTTTTTTATATTCTCTCTTGTTAGCTATAAAACACTGCTGATGATTGACAGTACGGCTGTATGATACGTCAATATGTATCGTAGGAAGACAGAAAAATGTCTACTGAGAGATATTTTCCTGTAGCGTTTATCACCATTGTCACAAAAAAAAGCCACTCTTCAGCATCTGATTTACGTTGCTATGTGCCGAGCTGGGAGCTGGTAGCAGTGTGGTGTCACAAAAACAAAAACAAGCATGGCAGAGAGAAACCGCCGTGACAGAGGTCATCTACTGCAGGCCAGTCAGGAATGCGTGCACTTATTTTGTATTGTTAATTTTTTCATCAATTTTAGAGAAAGCTTTCAATACTTCAAAATGTGAAGATATGGAAATATCTGTATTGTGATATAAGACTTTGTCCATATCAGCCAGCACTACTTCACAAGAATGTCCATAGATTCATATTGTGCACGAGACTGCAGCATCAAGAGCAGGATTAAGATCAGGATAATGATTAAGACTTGAAATGGGATTAGGTTGAAGATCAGGATTAAGATCAGGGTTGGGAAAATGATCAAGAATAGGTTCTGGGTCAGAATAAGTATCAGGATTAGGAACAGGGATTAAGATCACAATCAGAATTGTTGGATGTTCTCCCTGTTAGTCTGTATTGAAGAGGCTACAGAATTAAAATTAGAATTAATATCAGGATTAATATTAAGTTCAAGATCGGATCAGGATTAAGATCAAGATCAGGATTGTCAGATGTTAGTTAGATTGATAGATGTTAGATCCCTGTTAGTCCTGTATTGTAAAATCTGCAGGCTCAGAGTCAGGATTAAGATCAGGATTAGGACCATTATCACTACAAGGAGCCAGATTAGGATTAGGTTCAGAATCAAGTTCAAGATTAATATTAGGGTTTAGATCAGAATCAGATTCAGGATCAGGTTTAATATTAGAATCAGGACCGAGAACAGGAACATGGTTACCAGATTGGTATTTTTTGTTTTGGACCGTTCATAGTTAGATTTCTAATCTTAGAGTGTAAATTTTCTAAGTAGCGTAATGTGATAGTCTGTGAAAATCTGGCAGGATCTGGCAACGATCTGTGTTATTGGAGTTAATTCAGTCCCGTGGTGTTAACTCTAAATGTTAATTTGTTAGACTGCTGGATGTGTCTTTACCTGCCGTTTGTGCTAAATTTCAATTAAAATCCCTTTACCGGCTGTTTTGATGTTGTGAGTAATTGCGTTGCTCATAAAAGACAATTAACACCTGATAAGCTTCTTGCTAATATTGCTAATGTATCATTGAGTGAGTGCAAGAACCACGACAAGGACATGATCATTTCAGCCTGAGACCATTCATCATAATCATCATCATCATCTTCAACGCACACACACACACACACGCGCGCGCGCGCTGAGAGCTCATTAAAAACCTTCAGTAGTGTCTGATTGCTCCAATTGATTTGATTGATTTTGTGGGAAATTGTGTTAATTTGTCCTGCAGCCTGCAATTCAGAAACACACCTCAGTCTGTGCCATTAGGTTCATCAGAGTGTATGTGTGTATGTGTATGTGTGCAAGAGAGAGAGAGAGAGTGAGAGAGTGTGTGTAGGTGGAAGGTGGACGGACACATGCAAGATTAAACAATTTCCTTAATTATTTATTGCTAGTTTGTCTGAGTGCTTTTCATCAGCACCCAGTGACGTGACAACGCCTTCACACTCACAACAAATCACTTTAATTATAAGCTCAATCATCATGAGGGAGAGACAAGATGAGCGTCAGTGTCTCAGGTTTTTAAGTAAAATTCTAAATAATTAATAAATTTGAGCTAACACTAATAGGTGTTTTGTGAGTATGTGCATTCACTGAAGCTGATCAGTAGCTCTGCCTATTGTCACTGTTTTATATATATATATATATATATATATATATATATATATTACCCTAACCTTAACCCTGCCTCCGTGGTATTTTTCCTGTTCTGTTGCATTACACTCTGGAATTTAAATGGATTTTGCAACAAAAAAAAATGACACTCCCAGTAACCATAACTGTTGGATAATGTTCATCCTCACAAAATCAATAATTTGAAGAGCCACCATTTGCTGCAAGTCTGTTGGGGTATGTCTCTATTAGCTTAGCAGATCTTCAATGCAAAACTGTTCCAGCTCCATCAACTTAGATGTGTTGTGTTGGCGTACAGCAATTTTCAAGTAATGCCACAGATTCTCAATTGGCTTGAGGTCTGCGCTTTGACTAGCCATTCCAAGGAAATGAAATGTTTCCCTTAAAACCATTGCAGTGTAGCTTTAGCAGAATGTTTAGAGTCATTGTCTTGCTGAAAGTTAAATCTTTGTTCCCATCTTAAATCTCTGGCAGACTAAAATTTTTCCTCAAGAAATGCCCTGTATTTAGGGCCATCCATTTTCCTTCAATCAAACCAATTTTTCCTTCAAACCAATTTTCCCATTCCTGCCGATGACTCGGCCCAGAGCATGAACTTTCAGGAGAGGCCATCAGTGTCCCCATGCTGGGCTCCCGCTCACTGCTGCACCTGTAACGAGAAGTCTTGGAGAGAGAGAAACCATTAGGTAACCCTGCTATATGTGTTGTGGTGTGTAGTTGGTGGTGAGCGTGGAATGTCAGGTGGTCAGGTAATATCATAGCTCCTCTACAGCCCACTTGATGACCAGGGTTTCTCATTTCAAGGATGCGTATCACTGTCATGTTGGGGTTAGCTTCCGGCTAGCAAAGATTGCAATTGAACTTTCCATTGATCTCCTGTGACAGAACAGAGCCCAGGCCCGTCACTGAGGTGTCTATTTGCACCAGGAAGGGGAGGTAGAAGTAGGGGTTCCTCTGGACTAGTTTTGAGGCTCTGGAAGGACTGCTCAGCCTTCTGTGTCCACAGGATATTTCCAGTTCCTCTTTCCTGGTTCTTCTGGATCACTGGATCTTCTCAGGTTCCCTTTTCAGTTCCCTTTTTTTCTTTTTAGGGAGGAGAAGTTAGGCACAAATTGTCTGTAGTACCCCACCAACCCCAAGAAGGCGGGTACTTGCATCTTTTTGCTAGGCCTGGGATAGGTCCTGATGGCTTCCACCTTCTTTTTTTGGGGCTTTAGTTACTCTCTTCCAGTGCGGTACCCTAGGTACTATGTCTCCATGAGACCCAGGTGACATTTGTGGGGCTTGGTGGTTAACCCAGCTCTGTGGAGTTTGTCCAGCACTTCCCTCAGATGGTGCAGATGATGACTCTTGCCAGGTGGCAGAGTGGAAGACCACATCACTGAGGTAGGACGTGGTTGCTGGAGCTCCGTGTAGTCCAAAGGGAAGGACCACTGCCAGTGACCACTGTTGGTGCTGAAGACTGTCTTGGCCTCACGTCCTGGGTTAGGGATGCCTGCCAGTAGCCATTTGTCTAGTCTGAGGTTGGAGATGAACAGGGTTTTCACCATCCTCTTGACAAGGGATTACTGTGGAACTCTGAGATCGCATTCAGTTTCCTGAAGTCATTGCAAAGCCTGAGGCTGCCGTCGGGCTTGGGAACGAGCACAATGGAGATTGTGGATTCCACAATGATCTCGTCCTGGAGCATACATTCGACTTCCTCCCCAAAAGCTTGGAGGCTTGCCTCCGCGACCCGGAATGGCGGCTGGCAGATGAGGATGCTAGGAGGGGTTTTATCTTATGCTGTACAAAGTGAGTCTGCCTGATCACTGTTGAGAATACATCCTCAAACTTGTTCTATAGCTATAGCTATAGTTCTATAGCTTGCGAAGATCTTGCTGCTGGGCAGGGGTCCGATCTTCCTCAATGTGCACCTATTCAACTGACCTAGACAGGGGGGTAGCAGTTGCTGTCAGGGAAGGAGCAGGTTCTATCCATTGTTTCAGCAGATTAATATTCTAGAGTTGAGTCATGGCTTGCTTACCTGGCTGTTGCAGGTGTTAGTTGAAGGGACCCACTCTTTTGAAGGCACTGGGAAAGAGCAGCAGAACACAATCTTCTGACTTGAACTCCCACGGCTGAGTGGGGCCATTGTACACCTGGTCTTGTATGTGGTCTCTCACGATTGGCATAACTCTATTAATAATTTCGGGCGTTTCTTTGACATATTCCAGAAGTGGCTTATATGATGATTGCTGCTCTTCCCAAGCCTCTTTGGTGATGTTTAGTATGCCCCTCGGTTGCTGGCCAAACAGGAGCTCAAATGGAGTGAAAACGGTGGATGCCTGGGGAGTCTCCCAAATGGCAAAGAGCACATAGGACAGGAGTAGGTCCCAGTACTGCCCTCCTTCTTCTACCACCTGATGCAGCATCCTCTTCAGGGTTTGGTTTAACCACTCGATGAGCCCATTGGTCTGTTGTTGGTAGATAGATGTCTGCAGGTGTTTAATCTGCAACAGCTGTCAGAGATCTAACATGAGCTTTGAGACAAACGTCACTTGTAGGGGTGCAGGCTGGCTGGCTGGCTCTTTGTGGCTGGAGCTTTCAGGAGGCATCCAGGGGAAGCTAGTCATTGGTAAGCGAGGGTCTTCTCCAGCACTGTCTGCTTTTATACTTTCTCTTGTGGAGGGTGAGTGTTGAGTGAGCTCCAGCCTTGCAGAGTCAGTGCGTACCATCAGTCCACAACACTGGTGATGCTGAACTTTCATGGCAGAGCAAGAGGTCTTGAGTGGCACTGGTCTTTCAGCACCACCAGCGCAGCACTGTAAGGAGCGCTTACTTTTTTGGCCGCCGGTATGTCGCTACAACTTCTCCACAACTTTGCCTCTGACCTGTTTGGAGAGCTTGTTGAATTTCATGTTGCTTGCTTAGTTAATTGGTTGGATCAGATCTTATTTAGGAATTTCATGGTAAAGCGTGAATACATATGCTATATTCCATATGCCACATATAAATTCCAGGTTGGTATGCAGCAAAGCAGAAAAAACTCCAAGGGGGTGAATACTTTTAGAAGGCAGTGTATATAGCTTAGCTTAGGTTCTAGGTTTTAAGAAGACAGTAAGAACAGGTGTACATGTTGTACATATTGACTACATTTTCTTTTATGAGCAGACCTCATGTTAAAAATCTTAAAGACAAATTTTACAGTTGTTTATCCTGGAATGTTCTTCAGTCATCACCATGACAAACCACAGTGCTGTAAAATTTACCCAAAACGAAATTCCATGCTTTCACATTTCAAGGCCAATATTAAATATGTAAACATAACACTATTCATTAAATAATAAAATTGTCTCTTTAAAGGCTATGATAACTCTGTCTCAGACTACTAAAGCAAAATCTGGCATCCTCTCTCATTATCTCACTCACTCATTCTATCAATCACTCTCTTAGTCACTCTCTCACTTTCTCCTCTCTCTGTCTCACTCTCTCACTCATACTAGGGAGTGCACACTTCTCCCTGCAGCTCTCCTCCCGCTACTCTTGATTCTTATTACCTAACGCCCACGTTCACTTTAAACCTCCGTCATCAGATTTCAGGTTCCTAATCAACTTAACTCTGCCTACCTTCCTGAACTCACACACACTCACACACACGCACACGCACACACACACACACACACACACACACACCGTCTCTCTCAGATCCACTGATTCTGGTGCTCTTTCTAAGAAAGCAGAATAGTTTAACTTAGGACCTTAGAACTTAGAACTTAAGCTCAGTTCTAAGGTTTTGTTCAGTTTCTCTCAGGGTTCATTCACATGCGCAGTGTTTAGTGAGTTTAAGCAGAACCCTGGTGTGTTCTCTCCCTGTGTGCGGTTCCTTAGTCAGGTCAGGACACACTCATGTCCCAGAGCGTCTGAGCGAGGAGGTCCCACTTTGCTTCTGAGTGAATTGCAGTGTGGTTTGTGTGCAGTGAGAAAGTGAGAAAGCTCTGAATTGATTCACCTGCAGGAAGCGGGCTTTTTGTGGAGTTTTTCCGAGCTGCTAAACAGCCAAAGCACAGAGCTGTCGCGCTGCAGAAATGCTTCATGTTCGAGAGATTTGAGAGAAAATATATGTTGGTTGTGACACAAAATTTTCAAAATTTGTTAATAGTATAATCATTTACTGAGTGTTGGCTCCGTCTCCGCCGTGTCATTTATACACTTTTTTTGAAGATTCATGTAACTTTATCGCTCATCACACATCTGACCAGTGAATGAGCGAGTTTCTAGCCAACAAATCAAAGGAATCAATTTAATTCTGATTCTGACTCATCAAAGGCTAAGTCTGAAAGTGCCCTCGGTTCTTCTTGTTACTGGTGCTGAATTTGGTTCTCCTTCTTTCAGGGTACTGGGAACGTATGGGCGGAGCTAGCAATAATGCTGATCATTGATTGGTCAAACACAAAAGTCACTGAAATTTCCTGATTATAATAATCTCATGTTTCAAATCCTTTTGTATTTTGCTCAATATAAGATTTAAGAGAACATTAAAATTTTATTATATTTTATATGCTTTAGATTTGCACTTATATTTATTACTACATTAATTATTTCCTGTTGCTGATAGTTATCCTGATTTTACATTTTTAAACCAGGTTTTTTATAAAATACACCATATTCAGGTGCACTCACTTCAGTGTATATGCTCACTGCATAGGGTGTAACATAATGGGGTTAAATAATCCAAAAGAGCAACCCCCCATCGTTTAATTTACCCCCCCCACCCCCCCCACCCCGTCTTTAATTTTTGTATTGTAACATAATGTTGGTGACAAAAAATAAATCAAATTTCCTACACATCGTTAAATAGTTGGTTTATTTTTATTTAAAATAAATCTGTGCTCTTGCAGTAAGGTCTGTTTTTTTAAGCTGCAGAATATTTCAGCTGCCCTGAGCGGGGAGATCTAGCTAAATATCAGCAGCATTTGATTTTCTGTGCTCAGTAAGCGACACAATAGAAGAAAAATGCAGAATTTATGCGAGGATCTGATAAAAATGTCTGTGTGTGGTGTTATTAATGTGTCAAACACTGGGAGGAAATTCAATTAAGTTTTAAAAAATTGACAAATATGCATGAAAGAAGGCTCGTTTCCTGAGTTTGTGTAAAAGCGGCTCTGAGGCTTCATCCGGCGCTCGTCTGCAGGTCGGACTGAACAGAACAGAACTGAAATAAACAACAGTAAGCGGTGTGTCTCAGCAGGAGGAGCACCACACACCGAGTGCCGAGCGTTCCGCAGACGCTGCTCATTTCCTGCAGGAGGAAAAGGTCAGACTTTACACGCAGTCTCGTCTCCGTACCTGCGATTAACACGCAAACAAACACCACAGGGCTTCTTAACGCAGGCCGCAGAACACACACATTTATTTCTCATTTCAGTGTGTGATGTAGATAACCACAGAAATCAGATGAGTGGAGCATCACTAACGCTCTGAACGCCCTGACGGCCCGAACGCCCTGACGGCCCGAACACCCTGACGGCCCGAACACCCTGACGGCCCGAACACCCTGAACACCCTGACGCCCCGAACACCCTGACGGCCCGAACGCCCTGATGCCCCGAACACCCTGAACACCCTGACGCCCCGAACACCCTGACGGCCCGAACACCCTGACGCCCCGAACACCCTGAACACCCTGATGCCCCGAACGCCCTGACGCCCCGAACACACTTGCGGCCTGAACACACTGACACAACTTACACTCTGCGGTGTTAAATAAACACATCAAAACATCAAAACACTGAAGTAATGCCTTGTAACTATGGATTAACACTCTTAGTGCAGAACTAACACACTGCAGTGTAGAAACGTCACAAGCCTGAATTAACACATGGAATAGAACACATCACTGTGTGTGTGTGTGTGTGTGTGTGTGTGTGTGTGTGTGTGTGTGTGTGTGTGTGTGTGTGTGTGTGTGTGTG
>JAQQZX010072548.1:0-12255 GCA_030068355.1 Notoglanidium maculatum | reverse complement strand
CCTCGAATAGTGAAGGCTACAGCAGGGGGAAGAGCTTTCTCTTACAAAGCCCCTCAATTGTGGAACAGCCTTCCAATTAGTGTTCGGGACTCAGACACAGTCTCAATGTTTAAATCTAGGCTGAAAACTTATAATACTCCAATTGTCTATAAAGCCCACACTGTTTTCAGTTTACCACCTGGACAACCAGCAGTTCAGTGACCATAACCTGCTGTAAGCTACATCGCCACACCGCATTGGGATGGGGCCAGAGCATACTACTGCATCTTCACTAATTTAAACACCCATAAAAAATTACACTTAGTGACCTCTGACTGACGAAGGCGTATATCATTAGCTCCTACATGAATAACTATCTTAGAAAACCTGTGCTTGCCTAGATTGCCTGCTATGTCCGGTGCCCTGACTTCATATGCCTAACTGCAGCTGCTGGTGCCCCTAAAGGTATAGCTAATTTCACGTGCCCTAGGTTAGTCTCCTATAACCAGAGCTCTTTCAGGTTTCTCAGCGGGCGCTTCTCTGAGGACAGCAAACCTGTTAGACGCATGATGCGGAGCCATAGTGTTAACTTTGGATCTGCGATTATGCCGCCAAGTCATCACCCACTCGCCCCACTGTGAGGGCTCTAATGCCGGAGCTGGGGGATTGCTCCATCTGAGACATCCAGACTTTCCCCTACAGACACTACACTGCTCTCACTCTCACTAACCCTCTCTAGAGACTGGATGCGCACCTCTAATGCTGCAATCTTCTCCGTCAGTGAGCTAACTAATAAACACATCACACGTAACGCTATTACTAGCGACGGAGGAAGAATGACTGAACATCCTGCACTCCACACACTGAACAAGCTGAATGTTAGCCATGGTAAATGTTAAACGTACCTTAGTACTTGTTGATAATTTTTTTTCTGCAGATCCGACATGGATGGCTTCTTGCACCGTTTAGACCGGGAAAAAATGAAAAAGAGAAAAACCGCATTCTCCAAAGAGAAAGAAAAATGAAAAGAAAACATAAAATGTAACAGAAGGAAAAAAGTAACAGAAGGAAAAAAGTATAGAACAGTGCAAAAATTAAATAAAAACACAAAATTACCAGTGAAAAACCAGGAAAAACATGTATAGCATAAACCAAGGTCCAAACTAAGGTCCATGGTGCGTAAAAGTCATCAACATTCTGTGGATGCCATAGCTGAAGAGTTCCAAACTTCTAGTGGCATTAATATAAGCACAAAAATGGTGTGGTGGGAGCTTCATGAAATGAGTTTCCATGGCCAAGCTGCTGCATGCAAGCCTCACATCACCAAGTCCAATGCCAAGTGTTGGATGGCGTGGTGTAAAGCACACCACCACTGGACTGTGGAGCAGTGGAAACATATTCTATGGAGTAACAAATCATTTCTCTGTTTGGCAGTCAGATGGGCGAGTCTTGGGTTGGTGGATGCCAAGAGAGCATTACCTACCTGACAACATTGTGCCAACTGTGAAGTTTGGTGTAGGAGGGATAATAGTATAGAGCTATTTTTCAGGGTTTGGTTTAGGCCCCTTACTTCCAATGAAGGGCAATCATAATCTTCACCCTACCAAGCCATATTGGACAATGCTAGGCTTCCAACTTTGTGGACACAGTTTGGGGAATACCCTTCTTTTCCAGCATGACTGTGCCCCAGTGCACAAAGTAAGGTCCATAAATAGATGGTTGGATGAGTTCGGTCTGGAAGAACTTGACTGGCCTGAACAGAGCCCTGACCTCAACCCCATTGAACACCTTTGGGATGAACTGGAACTTGGCCTTCTCTTCCAATATCTGTGCCTGACCTAATAAATGCTCTATAAAATGAATGGTCTCAAATTTCCACAGAAACTCCAAAATCTTGTGGAAAGCCTTTCCAAGAAGAGTGGGAGCTGTTCTAGCTGCAAAGGGGGGACCAACTCCGTAATAAAGTCTATATATTTGAATACAATGTCATTAAAGTCCCTGTTGGTGTAATGGTCAGGCATCCCAATACTTTTGTCCATATAGTGTATATGGATTCAACTGCAAAAATACAGCACTTAACTGCTTTTCATACTAATAACACTCATCTATCTCACCCTTTTATCCCTCCATCACCCACATAGGTGGCAATGTATTTGCCAGAAATTTCTCACTTTGAGAAACTGGCACCACCCAAATTCAACTCACCATTGTAATACCCTGCTCCTTGTTCCGTGCTCAGCGCGCGGAGAAATCTCAGCCGCGGGCGCTTCATCGCGTCGCCCAACTCATTCCCATGAAAATCATAGAGACTGTGAAAATATTGGAACCTATTCCTGCTCCAACAAAGGCACGAGTCACGGAGCTTGCTTTAGCAAGAGAACTGTTGCAGTTCTGGTGTTCATGGCCGAAACTGTTCCTAAAGAAATCACAGCCTTCTGTGAGCACTCAAGTCACTGAGCTGGTTCTCCAGAAAGAAGAGTCAGAGGGCCTGTTCTGCTCTCTATTGCACCACCTGTTCCTGTGAGAACCCAGGTCACAGAGTTGGTTCTATTGTGGGCGCACATCAGAGGGCCAGTTCCTGTCACGGCTCCAGCCCAAGTCACAGAACCAGTTCCTGTCACAGATTCCGCTCAAGTCACAGAGTCCACTCCTGTCACGGACGTCTCTCAAGTCACAGAGTCTGCTCCTGTCACGTCTCCAGCCCAAGTCACAGAGTCCGCTCCTGTCACGGCCGCCTCTCAAGTCACAGAGCCAGTTTCTGTCACGGCCACTGCTCAAGTCAAAGAGCCAGTTCCTGTCACGGCCATCGCTCAAGTCTTGAAGCACCTATATGTGCCTGCTAAAGTCTCAGCGCACCTCTCTGAGCCAGCTCAAGCCTCAGCGCACCTCTCCGAGCCAGCTCAAGCCTCGGTGCGCCACACCGAGCCAGCTCAAGCCTCTGCGCACCTCTCCGTGCCTACTAAAGCCTCAGCGCACCTCTCCGAGCCAGCTCAAGCCTCAGCGCATCACTCCGAGCTTGTCAAAGCCTCAGCGCATCTCCCTGCGTTCCGGCCGAGGCAAAAGTCCTGGGTGGGGGTCACTAGTGACACGCCTGCCCCTACAGGTCCGGGACCTCCACATGACAATTTCGTTTGGTGCTCCGGGAGTACTGCATTTGGGGGGGTTCTGTAATACCCTGCTCCTTGTTCCGCACCCAGCGCGCGGAGAAATCTCGGCCACGCGCACAGCAGGCGCTTCAGCTCCGTTGCGGAAGCACGCGCTTCTGCATTTGAACGGAGAACACCCGAACTACATGGACTGCAGTTCCCATGAGTGCCTGCTCCCAGCCAGTAGGCCAATCAGTGGGGATCAGGTGGCTCTCATTCATGGACTAATCATGCTGTGTTTTTAAGGACTGCATTTGCGCTTCTTGCTTGCGAAGCATTAGCCTTTCCTTTGTGTAGTCCCGCCAAGCATTTATATTATCCGTGGTTTGATTGTTGTTTTTTGACTCTGTTTTTTGCTTTTTAACTCTCTTGTATTACCCCTTATTGGACACTGTTTGTTGATCGCGCAACCCCTGCTTGTTTTTGACCACTCTTTGCATGCCGTTTTTGTACCTCTGCTCCCCGAGTGTATATAGTGTATATAGTGTGTAAACTCTACAATGAGTTTCACTATGCCGTCTTCACCTCTCCTGCGCATGTGTTCCGAACAACCACGACATCATGACAACCATCCACTTTATTATGGAGACATGCACTAAACAGCTACTTTATTAGTGGCTAATAAAGCTTTTTATACCTGGTACAAGAGCTTTTTTACCTCTGTCTGCTGGATTGGATGAACCCTTCACAGTGGGTGAACTTAAAAGTGTTAGTCAATGCAGAATTCAAAATACCCAGGCCATCTTCCCTGCTGAATTTTTAAAAACATTTGCTGATCAACTCAACCCCCTGCTGTTAAAAATACTTGACAAATCTTTGAAATTCTCCATCCTACATTTTGCCAGACCACTATTTCTCTCATTATAAAGAAAGGTAAAGATTCCCTCCTTTGTAGCAATTATATCCCTATCTCTTTTCTTTGTGCAGATGTCGAGTTTTAGCTAAAATGCTGACAAGATGTTTAGAGGCTTTTATGACCTCTATTATTTCCTCAGACCAAACAAGATTAATTAAAGATAGACACTCCATTCACAACATCAGACAATTACTTAATATACTGTATTCACCCTCTTCCGATGTCCCAGAGCTGGTCATCTCAGTGGCTGCTGAGAAGGCATTTGACTGTTTTGAAAGGCCATTTTTGTTCTATACTTTAAAATGTTTTGGATTTGATAAATTTATTTAATGGATTAATCTTTTATATAACAATGATTTTTCAGACTACTTTGCCCTCAACCGAGGGACTTGAAGGGTTGTGTCACATTGGCGGGGTTGTTCGGAACACATGTGCAGGTGAGGAGACGGCAAAGTGAAACTCATTAGAGTTTATTATATTTACACACTATATACACAACGCAGGCAGAAGTACAGACAAATAGAGAATAGGCAATAGAGAATAATCCAATAACAGAAGCAGGGTCGAGCGATCAGCAAACAGTACATCAAAGGTAATCCACAACACAGAGGTCAAAATAACAGGCAGAGTCCTAGACACAGAAACACAATCACGGGTAATCAAAAAGGCTTGGCAGTAGCGTCACTGGGCTAATCTTATGCTTCACAAATCCGAAGCGCAAATGAGAGTCCTTTTAAACACGGCATGATTAGTCTCTGAATTGGATGCAGAAGTATCCAATTACTGGTCACGTGATCAGGCTGAGAGTGTGTGTATGTGGGGGCTGTAGTCCTCCGTCGCTCGCGCCAGAATGCGGAAGTGCGCGCTTCCACGTAGCGCGCAACAGCGATCAAACGCACGCCGCGAGCGGCCGAGTTCCTAACCCCAGGTCCTGACAGACACCCCCCCCCCCCAAAGCCGCTACTCCTGGAGCGCCAAACGAGATTGCTTCTCGGATGTCCTGGGCATGTCGGGGCAGGCGTATCGCTGGCTTCTCCCACACCGAGATTTTGCCACAGTGAGTGCGTGGGTAGGAACTCCGGTAGGAACTTGGGCAGAGAAGCAGGCTTGACTGGGTACACTGGAACAGGAGCAGGCTCGTAGAGATGCGCTGAGAGTCGAGCGGGCTCGGAGAGATGTGCTGAGAGTTGAGCAGGCTCAGAGAGATGCGCTGGGATATGGGCAGGCTCGGAGAGATGAGCTGAGGCTTGGGCAGGCTCGGAGAGATGCGCTGAGGCCTGGGCAGGGTCGGAGAGATGCGCTGAGGCTTGGGCAGGCTCGGAGAGTTGCGCTGAGACGTGGGCAGGCTCGGTGACTGGAACCGGAGCTGGCTCTGTGACTGGAACCGGAGCAGGCTCTGTGACTGGAACAGGACCTGGCTCAGAGGCTTGAACTGGTTCTGTGACTTGGGCGGCGTCTGTGACTTGAGTGATGACAGGAACTGTCTCTGAGGCTTAAACAGGCTCGGAGAGCGCGACAGGAAATTGAGCAGGCTCAGAGAGCGTGACAGGCGCAGACTCTGTGACTTGAACTGGAGCTGTTACTGGAACGGATTCTAAGACTTGAGCTGGAGCTGTGACAGGAACTGGCTCTCTGACGTGTGCTCACAATAGAGCCAGCACTGTGATTTGGGCTCTCACTGGAATAGGCTCTGAGAAGTGTACTGGGGCTGTGACTTGTATAGGAACAGACTCGGTGAAGATTACCGGAACAGTGATGGGTGCAGAAACAGGCTCGGGTTCCGGAGCAGTAGCCTACCTTTCGGCTTCCTCTTTCGCCACTGGAGGGGGCTCTGGAACGGTAGCCTCTTTCTCAGCCACTTGAGGGAGCTCAGGAGCGGTAGCCTCTTTCTCGGCCACTTGAGGGAGCTCAGAAGCAGTTGCTTCTGTCTCGGCCACTTGATGGAGCTCAGGAGCGATTGCCTCATTCTCGGCCACTTGAGGGAGCTCAGGAGTGGTAGCCTCGTTCTCGGCCACTTGAGGCCACTCGCCCTCGTCGTTTATTATATCTACACACTATATACACGACGCAGGCAGAGGTACAGACAAATGGCAGGCAATAGAGAATAATCCAATAACAGAAGCAGGGTCAAGCGATCAGCAAACAGTACATCAAAGTAATCCCCAACACAGAGGTCAAAGTAACAGGCAGAGTCCAAAACACAGAAGCACAATCACGGGTAATCAAAAAGGCTTGGCAGTAGCGTCGCTGGGCTAATCTAATGCTTCGCGAATCCGAAAAGCAAATGAGTTCCCTTTTAAACATGGCATGACTAGTCTCTGAATTGGATGCAGATGCATCCAATTACTGGCCACATAATCAGGCTGAGTGTGTCTGTATGTGGGGGCTGCAGTCCTCCGTCACTTGTGGCACAATGTGGAAGTGCACGCTTCCATGTAGCGCGCGACAGAGAGATCAAAAGCGCTCCGCGAGTGGCCGAGTTCATCGGGCGCACTTGCGTGTGCCATGCGGAGCAGGTCCTGACAGGTTGTCTCCACTCTACTGTTCCCATTGCTATTGAGCCACTGGCAATTGCCCTCCGATCTGGTCAGGTGGTGGGAATCTCGAGGAGAGGACATAAGCATAAAGTGTCCTGGTAGGCTGATGACCTCCTGCTGTTCATCTCTGACCCTGATAGATGAGATGATGGATGATAGATGAGAGCTGACCCTTAGAGTTAGCTCTTTCAAAGGAGAAAAATCTCAGATAGATAGATAGATAGGGTCATGGCATTCATGCCAATAAGGCATGGCTGGACACAAGTGCAGGATAGGAGATGGAGGTAAAATCAGTATGGTGTATATTAAAACACACTAGGCAGAGGTACAATAAAGGCAGGCAGAAGACTAATCCAAAATACAGACAGGGGTCGAGCAATCAGCAAACAGAGTAATACAGACCAGGCAAAAGGCAGAATCCAAAAACAACAGAAAACAGAGTCCTACATTAGTAAATCAAACATGGGAATGAAGGTTCGGCAGTAGCATCATGGAGGCTAGACTAATGCTTCGTAAAGTCAGAGTGCATATGAGCATCCTTATAAACATGGCGTGATTGTCCATAAATTAGTTATACCTGCTTCCATTTGATGTCTGGGAGCAAGTGTTCACAGGAACTGTAGACCTTATAGTTTGCTTCTGAATGTGGAAGTGTGTGAACACTTCAACAAACAGAACAAATCAACCCAGGCTCATTGAAAAGGCTACTATTAGAACAAAATTGTATCTGCGACGATTCCGTTCACTCAGGTTCAATCTGACTTCCGTGGGTGAAACTATCTTGCCCGTTTTGGATCCAGGGATAAAGCAGAGACACAGACACAGACAGAGCATATAGTATGTGTATGCTCAAATCCAAAGTTTATTGTGACAGTTTACATGTTAATGTGTGTATGTCAGGATGTAGGTGTGTGTGAAGGTGTGAAAGTAAAGACACAAAAGACAATAGGTCAGACAAATGGTCTCCAAAAGCTGGTGGGGTGTGCTGGGTTCAGGTCAATTGATATGCTAACTTGGGAAATACGACATGATGAAAACAAAATTAATCTAAGTATTTTATCTAACAGTTCCCTCCTTTGATTCTGAAAGAATCACTCAAAACACAGAGTTAGGGCACCACACATACAGACCTCTGCTCCAGCCAGTCCACTTTTAAGGCCACGTGTTGACGAGGCCAGCAATGAATGCATGGGCGGGCATGCAAAGCCCCCACGAGTGTCAAGAGGAATAGATGTAGGAGGGAAAATTACAAAAAAAAACCTTCAGCTACTTTGCTATCAAACTGTTGTTTGTCATGGAAGCAACAGGACATGCTATTGACCAGGAAAACAGGAGGAACAAATCAAAGTAAATCAGGTCACTATCAAGAACAAGTACCCACTACCGCTGATGGACTCCGCCTTTGAAAGTCTCTTGGGCGCTACCATATTTACCAAACCCGACCTTCGCAACGCCTACCACTTGGTCCGTATCCGTGAGGACGATGAGCGGAAGACAGGATTCATCACACCCAACGGTCACTACAAGTACTTGGTGATGCCGTTTGGCCTCTGTAACAGCCCTGCGGCCTTCCAAGCCTTGGTGAATGATGTCCTTCGGGACTTCTTGGGCCCTTTTGTATTCGTTTACCTGGACGACATCCTCATTTTCTCCTCCGACCTCAAGGCACATCACCTACATGTTCGACAGGTCCTCCAGCGCCTTCAACACCAGCTCTTTGTAAAATTGGAGAAGAGCGAATTTCACACCACCGCCATGTCCTTCCTCAGATTCATCATCACGCCCCAAGGGATGTCAATGGACCTGGCCAAGACTACCACCATCACCCAGTGGCCTGTTCCTAGGATTATCAAACAGCTCCAATGCTTCCTGGGCTTCACCAATTTCTATCGACGCTTCATCAGGAATTACAGCACGGTGGCCCATGCCCTCACATCTCTGCTTCGTGGTAAGCCCGGAACGCTACTCTGGACTAAGGACACCCAGGCAGCTTTCGACACCCTCAAAGCTCGATTTGTCTCCGCTCCCATCCTCACTCACCCGGATCCCACAAGATCTTTTGTCGTGGACGCCTCATGCAATGGAGTGGGAGCTTTTCTGTCTCAGACATCTGCCGCTGATAACAGACTCCACCCCTGGGCTTACTTCTCCCGGAAACTCAGGCCCACGGAACAGAGGTATGATGTAGGGGACCGGGAACTACTAGCTGTCAAATTAGCCTTGGAGGAATAGCGCCACTGGTTGGAAGGGGCCGACCATCCGTTCCTCATTTGGACAGATAATAAGAACCTGGAGTATCTCCGTGAGGCCCAACGTCTCAACCCAAGCTGACAGCTGATAACACAGCGGGCAGAACAAGCCAGCGCTCTGAGTTCACACTGAGATAACAATACAGATAACGCAACCAAGCGCGCAAAATGTGCGCAGACATGTAACTCAAGTACACGCGCTGAATAGACATGAAGAAGACAGCGTAGCGCCTACGGCCAACTCTACTTAGGCTGAAAGGTACTCATTAGTTCTTGTAACTATGCACATCCCTGTAACTACACAAAATGTCAGGCACCAAACCGGGTAAGAGACACTAAATATAAAAGTCTACTTTGATGGCCCGCTTCAGACACCATCTGTTAGAGCAAAATCGTATCGGCAATGATTCCATTCTCTCAGGTTCGATCTGACTTCCGTGGGTGAAAGTTTCTCGCCCGTTTCGGATCCGGGGATCAAGCAGACACACAGACACAGCATGTAGGTGTATGCTCAAATCCAAAGTTTAGTATAGGGGTGTGTGAGTGCTATTCAGTTCAATTTTATTTGTATAGCACTATAACAACAGAAACTTTAACTTTATGAATCTATAAATTTATATATATATCCCCAATGAGCAAGCCTGTGGCGACAGTGACGGTGGCATGGAAAATCTTCCTGAGATAACAAAAGGAAGAAACCTTGAGAAGAACCAGACTCAAAAGGAATCTCATCCTCATTTGGACCTTACTGTAGAGTGCAATTACAAATAACATACTTTAATAATACGGTCAAGTTAATGTTTGTATGGAAGAATATGTGTATGTGTGTGTGCTATATTAGAGTGTGTATGTCAGGATGTGACTGTGTATAAAGGTGTTAAGTAAAGACAGAAGACAATGGGACAGACATATGGTCTCTGAAAGCTGGTGGGGTGTGCTGGGTCTAGGTCAATTGATATGCAAACTTGGGAAACACGACACAATGAATCAAAATTAAAGTTAGTGGCTAGAAATGTAGACTAAGAATTTTATCTAACAGTCATTCAAAGTGTAATATGTTGATGGTCCCTAAGTGAAACCAACGCTATTCTGAGCGAGTGTTTGGAAGTGAGCTAACCGGCCTCCTGCAGCCATTGCTGGGTGAAACCTTGTAAGAAGACGCCGTTGAGTCCTGAATGAATGTCTGTTGAATATCCGACCTAAAACTAACTTCACCGCGGTGAGCTGCACTTCATAATTTTTATCACCCGATACGACTAACGCACACTGTGTCGTAAAAAGTCTACAATAATTTTTTACTATGCATTTGTGACGAAAGCGTCATTGTTTCAGAAAGCCCTACCACAGTAGCTTATTAAAAGCAACGCTAAAGAATTCTGCAAATAGACTGAAGAGGTGACAAGAGGTTAAGCGGTGCAGATCGGGCAGGGTCATAAAGTAAAACAAAATGTGCGCATGCTCAAGACTGGCTCGCCACGTCACAGGCACTGTTCAGTTGTTATTCGCTGTTACGTGGTTCCTGTGCCACCTCGAACCTGTACCCCTCGCCAGATGCAAGTACAGTATTATGATAAAACTCGAACCAGAGGTAAAGGAACACTTATGTCTTATTATTTATGCAGTGTTATGTAAAAAACGTCATTATGAGTAAAGTGTCCGAAGTTTCGTTAATGTTACAGAAGTAAATTTTGACGGCTAACTTCATGTGCAAGGAGAACGAGGTATTTTCTAGTCTGTTCAAAATGCTGCATGTGCGTTAGTTGGTGACATTTCCAAGAAAGATTTAGAAATATTGTCGATCTGAGACACATTAATTGAATTTTGTCCCTTTGCATCGTGAAACCATTGTAAACCCTTTCTATAGCCAGTTAGCCCATTTCAGAAATGTAACGGAGGCCCTGAAAACGCCGCGAAAAGGACTACGGTAAGGTTGGTTCATATTCGCATATTCATGTATTTGCCGTCAATAGCTGACGAACGGAAACACAAAATAATTGTAAAACTATTAATTGTGAATGTGCTATCAAAGGAGAATCAGCTACACTTGTTTAATGAAACAAAAGTACTACTGGTTTGATCGTGTATGAAGGTTTGCTCCGAATATCCAGCGAAAATGATTGTCGGCAGGGACCATCTTTAAAGTGTCGAAGAAAGTACAAGTGTATAATTATACTGTTTAAAAGTTATGAACTGGAAGCCATTGTAGATAATGGCGTTCAACCAGAAGGTGTACATTTTCTGATGTGTGGTTTCTGTATAGATTGTGTATATTGTGTATGGTGTGTTCTTATAAAAAGGTCACATATGAAAAGTTCATGAATCTTATATGGATTAAAATTTAATATCTATTGAACAATTGACTCTGCTATGACAAAACAAGGTGGCCTTTATCATTCTCTAGGGTGCATACTGAAGATTATATTTTGACAACTTTAACCTTTCCTGGGTTTTGGTGTTTTTTTAATGGAAAAAATTCAATAGCTTCTGAACTCCGTTGGTCAACACCTCTCATTTGGTCAACTTTGACTTTCTCTGAATTTTCATGTATTTTTTTATTGGAATAAATTTCATTAGCTTCAGAACGGGTTACTCTGTTGCTCTAAAACAAGTAGTCCTACATCAAGCATTCTCTAGAGAACACAATAAAACCTCTCATTCGGCCAACTTTGACTTTCTCTGAATTTTCATGCATTTTTGAATGGCTTAGTCTGTTGCATGCATTAATGGTAATAATGCGTGTGCACCATTAGCTTAACTTGTGCTCTCCAGTTTGTATTTTGAGTTCTCGATTTAGTAAAATTTTGCCCACATTTTGGTTAATTTGGGCACCTGTATAAAGATATCTTGCCCACAGAGCTTCATGCTGCCGTAGGACTAACTATGAAATTAGTTTTTTTCAGTTTTGGGCTGCAGTGAAGTTAGGATGCATTATTCAGTATGTTCTAACATCGGTTAAGTACCTACTACCTGACCATTCTCTAGTACGTATTATTAGTATGCGAACGAATAGTGAAGACACAATGTACCAAAAGGTTAATCCAGCTTCGAAATGCGTACCCCCCATGCTGGAGTGAGAGGCTCAGTTAGCTTTAGCCTTCCTTTGACTTCCATTCATTTTCCCAGTTAAAAATCTCTGAACTTTTCAGAAAGGCCTACTTTTGTTTTTGTACAATTTTTAGGATTTATTTTGGATTGGACCAGACACCTCTCCCCATAACACTACAACCAATCAGGAAGCGCAAAGGCTTCCTCTGAGGCACGTGAAGAAAGTCGACCAAATCTTATCAAACATGCAACGGCAGGGGTAGCAGAGGTAACACATTCCATCCCCTTCTGAGAATACAGGCCATTTAAAAGATTCATATGTAAAAGATTTCATAAGGTTAACTTGTACCCTACTTGTGGTCAGTCGGTCAGTTATTTATATATATATATATATATATATATATATATATATATATATATATATATATATTTTGAAAAATCAA
>JAQQZX010072457.1:0-12261 GCA_030068355.1 Notoglanidium maculatum | reverse complement strand
TTAGAATACCGTCTTTAAGCTTTTGAGTGTTGTTTTTAACATGTCATTGTATATTCCTTCTATGCCACATGCTTTTTCATTTTTAGGGATTTTATCCTGCTATTTGGTTCAAGTATATGCAAGTGTTTTTAAGTGGGAGTTTAGGGTTATTTGTGTGGGATTTAGATAATTTTCCCTGTAAGGATTTTCAAAATGTTCAAACTATATTTTAGCATCCACTATTGGAATGAAAGTTTTCTTATTTGTCTTGTCCAAGTTTTTCCATAGGTCCCAAAAGGAAGTTTGATCTCTCTCTCTCTCTCTCTCTCTCTCTCTCCTCTCTCTCTCTCTCTCTCTCTCTCTCTCTGTCTGTCTGTCTGTCTGTCTGTCTTCCCTGTTTCTTTCTTTTCCTGTATCTTTTTCTTCCTGTCACTTTCTCTCTCTCTCTTTGTCTCTCTCCCTTCCTGTCTCTTTCTCTCTCTGTCGTTCTCTCTCTGTCTGTCCCCCCATCTCTTTCTCTTTTTCATCCTGTCTCTTTCTCTCTCTCTCCTTCTCTCTCAGTCTCTCTGTCTCTCTCCCCTTCCTATCTCTTTCTGTCTCTCTGTCTGTCTGTCTCTCTGTCTGTTTCTGTCTCTCTCTCTCTCCCCCTCCCTGTCTCTTTCTCTTTTTCATCCTATCTCTTTCTGTCTTTGTCCTTCTCTCTCTCTCTCTCTCTCTCTCTCTCTCTCTCTCTCTCTCTCTCTCTCTCTCTTTTTCCTATCTCTTCTCTCTCTGCCTTTCTGTATCTGTCTCTCTCTCTCTCTCTCCCTCTCACTGTCTCCCAGGCTGCCTCATTATCTCTGGATGTCTCGGTCAGTGAGGACGTATTTGAGGACAGGGTGCTCCTGTGATGGAGTGCAGTGCTTCGATCACTTGCAGCATTTCATGTGCAGACTGGTGGAGCTGCTTTTTGTGTATTATTGTTTGTATATAATTATTAATGACCTATATGTGTGAGTGAGAGAGATGATGTTGATGATGATGGTCATACTGCAGTGGTTACTCCACCTCCTCGGTGGCTCGAGTCTCTGCTGAACTACCGCTTCTCTGAGCTGGACTTCAGGATGCGTGCTTTCTTCTCTTTCCTCCTGCTATCTTTTCTTCTTTCTCTCTTTCATTTTTTTATCTGGCTCTTCTCTTCTACGCTTTCTCCTTCTCTTTATGATCTACCCTTTTTACCCCGTCACTAATCACTAATTTTCCTCGATCACTAACTCTGACTGTTTCTTTCATACTTATAATTATTATTCTTTTTTGCTCTCTTTCTCACTGTTATTTTTTCAATTTCTTTATGTCTTCCTTTTCCTGTTTCTATCATTTTTGACAGCCCCTTGAGAAGTGTTTGTCTCTCTTTTTTTTGCTTTTATTTCTCTTGATTTCTGCTTTTCATTCTATGTATTTTGATTCTTGTTTGTTCGTCTCTCTCTCTCTCTCACTCTCTCTCCCCCTTCCATTTTTTTACTCTCTCTCATTTCATGTCATTTTTTTATGTTCGTTGTTTTTTCCCCTTTTCTTTAATGTAGTGTAGTGTAATCATGATCTCCATATTGACCAAAATAAATGTGATTATGATTTGTGATAATTGAGCGGCTGGCTTGCAGCATGAGAGAGTGAACAGAAGGCAAATTCAGTATTTTGACTGCTCCAGGGCTCTTGAGTGTGTGGATTAATGCATGAGACCAAAAGGATGCTGATGCAGGAAGAGGTTTATTTGTACGTCTCAGATCTCAGCAGGACCTGGTAGGTAGCCTCTCGAGCTCCCTGAGCTCTGGGGGACTTCGTCTCGGGGTGCAGAGTACTCAGCCATGTTTGGTAAACCAGACACGATGCAGCAGCTCAGAGCACCGCGGTTGAGCTCCATATCATGTACTTCATACCATTCATCAGTCCTTTTATCATAATATTCCACTTTATTGGTGGTGATAATGTTGTTCTGTCCTCCAACAACAAACAGGAGATCTTCCATCACCTCAATGCCAAAGTTGCAGTGCGGGTTTATCATTTTTGGAATCAGATTCCAAGAATTGGTCTGAGGATTGTATATCTCTGCACTGCTTAAAGGAGTAAAATCATTCAATCCCCCAACAGCGAAAACATGTTCGTTGTACGCGATCACTCCCAGTCCACGTCTTCTGCTACTCATGGGGGGGATGAATGTCCACTGGTCTGTTTGAGGACTGTAATACTCCCCGGTGAACAAGCACTCATTCCCATCAAACCCTCCACATACGTACACCTTGTCATTCAGTATGGTTGCACTTGCGTCACTCCTCCTTGTATGCATTGGTGCTATCATAGTCCACTGTTTTTTTTCAGGCTCGTACCTCTCGGCTGTATTGAGCCGTTCGTGGCCATCAAATCCTCCCATTGCATAGATGCAACCATCCAGCACGCACACACTCACGTAACCGCGGTGAAAGTGCATTGAGCCCACCTGAGCCCAGATTCTGGTGATGGGGTCAAACCGTCTCACGCTGCTGAAATACTCCTCACCATTGAATCCTCCGATGCAGTACACAAAGCCATTCAGGAGCACTGTCCCATGATAGGCTCGTGGTCTCTCATCGGGGCACGTCACATTGACCCAGCAATCTGCTCGTGTGTCATATGCTTCTATGGCATTAGTGGCGCTTCTGCCGGTCCACCCACCGACGGCCAGCAGAACGGCGCTGGGTAGGCGGGGCCGTGTGAGCTCAGAGCCCAGAGATTTGTTTCTGTTGAGGCCATATATGCACTTCATGGCACTGATGATGATCGGCTTACATGCAGTGTTGTCTGCCACGAAAGCGTTGTTCCTCACATTGTTCGAAAAATAATCGGGCTTCATTAGCGCCATACGCACCTTGGGCAGCAGCACTTCTATGTGTGCTCTCCGCTTCTGCGGCACATGTTTGATCCATTTTATGATGGCCTCAAACACCACGTTCTCCTGTTTAACATTCAGCTCGTCACTCTCGATGATCGCCCTCAGCTGCTCACCTGTCAGCTCCAGGAAGTCCTCAGAGACGCACACTATCTCCTCAATGTTGTACAAGATGAAGCGGAATGCCTGCTCCTTCAGCTTCTCACAGAAGTAGTAGTGAGCAAAACACCAGATGTTAATGCAGTTCAGCACATTCAGCCGAGCCTTCAGGTACATGCAGCACTCGTTCACCAGGTCATTCACCGCCAGATAGTCGGCAGCAATCAGCAGCTCCCTCACATTTTCCTCCGTGATGTAAACACGTTGTGTATATGCATACTCGAGGATCAGCTGCATTATCCTGGCGGAAATGCCAGGGATTCTGTATTCGAACATATCTTGAGGGTACCAGCTTTTGGTGAAGAGCGCCATGAAGTATGTGCTGCAGGCACACAGGATGTTCTTGTGCGCTGGGAACTCGGCACCATCGACTTTGAAGAGTACATCACAGAGCTTCCTCTCAAACCGAAGCTGATTGAAAATATCACAGGCCATCATGCCAACCTCTCTCTCTAGTACTTTATCTTCCTGCTGCATAGCAAAGCCACTGAATGTAGAGTTGTAATCTTAATGTCTGAATTTGGGTTGTGTTGATGATGCTGCAGAATTTTTGAACTCAGAACTCTCAGATTCTTTATTTCAGCATACAAAGAGTTCTTATCATAGTCACAATTCCAGTTCTAATTCCATTAAGCTGTGTGAATACAGTATGGAGTGTACCTGACAGAAAACCTGCAAGTCAGGATAAATGCCTATAAAGGGGTTTTGTACAACAGCATTTAAAGCCTCACTGTGTCCAAAATACATACACCTCCACTGTAAAGAACAATTTATGATCCTGAGAAAAACCTCCGGTTAAATGGCCAAATTGTGCAATAAATGTATTAAATATTGAATAGTGGGGACAGATACACAGACAGGTAGAGTAATTATAGCTGTCACGTCCGAGGGGACGGGGTGGTGAGACCACACGCGCAGCAGCGTGCACGAGGAGAGAGTGAGAGAACCAGAGTCTTACCGGAGAGGCGTGGTTCACGGCAGCGTGAGTATCTCGGATGGCCGCGGCGCAGGAAGAGGAGAAAAACTCGGCACAAAAACGCGGCACTGGCGAGGAGAAAATGAAACCGGGCGTTTGGAGTAAAACGCCAAAACACCCGGAGCAAATTAAACATGAACCTTGCGGAGGTAGAGAAATCAGCGTCCTCAGAAACGAGCGAGGTAAGTAGCACGAATCCACTAGAATCCATGAACGAACACGGAGTAGTTCCAAACTTCCGTGTTTATATCCCTTAACTCGGAAGTGAGTCCGCGACCCCGGAAGTCAGGTCGGCGCGCCACGTCAGGTCTGGGGTCGTAGAACTCCTGAATGAGAGCAGGATCAAGGATGTCCCGGCGCAGGACCCAGGACTGGTGTTCGGGACCATAGCCCTCCCAATCCACCAGGAACTCCAGACCCCTGCCTCGGCGGCGGACTTTCAGAAGCTTACTGACCGTGTAGGCCGGTGCCCCGTCAATGTCCCGGGGGGGGATTCTCGACGGCGGGCGCAATAAGCGGGAATGAGAACGCCTTGCGGAGGTGGGAAATGTGGAAGTGTTGTGCGAAGGGTGCGAGGCACGGCCAGTTGATAGGAGACTGGGTTAACGTGGCGGACCACCTTAAACGGCCCCACAAAGCAAGCTCCTAGTTTAGGGTTGTCGGAAGTACCTGGGAGGGCCTTGATGGACACGTACACCCTGTCGCCGGGGTGATAGACCAGTGCAGGGCGACGGTGGCGATCGGCCCGTCGCTTGGTGGCGTCTTTGGAGGTTTCGAGGTTCAGCCGGACTCGATCCCAGATCCGATGGAGCTGATTGACCGCCTCGTTTACAGATGGAACGGGAGTGGCAGCCCTGTTGTCCGGGAACCAGGAACGGGCGATCCCGGTGCCTGCTTCGAAGGGCGACATACCCGTGGCGGATGTATAGAGTTGGTTGTAGTCGGGTTTGGCCATCAGGAGGTGTTTGGACCACGTGGAAGGGCGAGCAGAGCAGTAGCACCGGAGGTATTTGAGAAGCTCCTGGTTGACCCGTTTGGTCTGACCATTAGACTGGGGGTGGTACCCGGAGGTGAGACTGACCTCCACACCCAGTTGCTTCCAAAACAGGCGCCAGAACTGGGTGATGAACTGGGGGCCTCGGTCGGAGAGTAGGTCCACGGGAGGGCCATAGTAACGCACCACTTCCCTGATAATAGCGTTGGCTGTTTGCTGAGCCATGGGATACGCCGGAAGAGCGAGAAAGCGGGCGGATTTGGTGAAACGATCAACCACGACGAGAATGACGGTGTTCCCCTGGGAACGTGGGAGACCGGAGACGAAATCCAGGGAAATGTGAGACCAGGGACGCCGGGGAACAGGAAGTGGCTCGAGAAGGCCCTGAGGGTGTCGATTCTCGGGTTTGTTGCGGGCACAAGTGGGACACCAAAAGTGCCGTCGTATGAGTTCCACGGTGCGTAAGCAACCCGGGTGACCAGCCAGGTCGTCCTCATGGCCCCATCGGAGGATCCGAGAGCGCAGATTGGTGGGCACAAAGGTGGTATTGGCCGGTGTGTCGGCCGGGGGAGGTTCATCTTCCTGAGCTAGACGAATAGCCTTCAGGAGGGTCCACTGTAATTGCCCCACTATGCACCTCTTGTCCAAGATAGTGGCAGGGGGGTCCGGGGCGTCATCCGGGGCGTGGAGGCGAGAAAGAGCATCAGGCTTGATGTTTTTTGAACCCGGCCGATAGGAGATATGAAATCGGAATCTAGTAAAGAATAAGGCCCACCTGGCCTGTCGGGGGTTGAGTCGTCGCGCCTCGCGAAGGTATTCTAGATTCTTGTGATCGGTCCAAATGAGGAAGGGATGGTCGGCCCCCTCCAACCAGTGGCGCCACTCCTCCAAGGCTAGCTTGACCGCCAACAGCTCCCGGTCCCCTACGTCATACCTTTGCTCCGTGGGGCTGAGTTTCCGGGAAAAGTAGGTGCAGGGGTGGAGCTTGTTATCAGCGAGCGAGGTCTGAGATAGGATGGCCCCCACCCCATTGCATGAAGCATCCACCTCCACGACAAAGGGCCTAGCGGGATCCGGAAGAACGAGGATGGGCACCGAGACGAATCTCGCCTTAAGGGCGTCGAAGGCGGTCTGAGCCTCCTTAGTCCAGCGGAGGTTACCCGGTTTGCCTCACAACAGGGACGTTGCGTTGGAGGACCTGGCGAACGTGGAGGCGGTGGGTCTCCAGAGTGGGGGAGAAGATAAGGATGTCGTCCAGGTAAACAAACGCAAAGCGTCCTAGAAAATCCCGCAGGATGTCATTGACCAGGGCTTGAAAGGCCGCGGGGCTGTTACAGAGACCAAAGGGCATAACGAGATACTCATAGTGGCCGTTAGGGGTGATGAAGCCCGTCTTCCACTCGTCGCCCTCACGAATGCGGACCAGGTGGTAGGCGTTACGGAGGTCGAGCTTAGTGAAGATGGAAGCCCCGGTGAGGCGTTCGAAGGCTGAATCCATCAAAGGGAGTGGATACTTGTTCTTGATTGTAATCTGATTCAGCTTGCGGTAGTCGATGCACGGCCGGAGGGACCCGTCTTTCTTGCCCACGAAAAAGAATGGTGCCGCCGCCAGGGAAGTGGAGGGTCGGATGATGCCGTGAGCGAGTGCTTCGGAGATGTATTCTTCCATGGCCCGGGTTTCAGGTTTGGATAGAGAATAGAGGCGTCCTCTGGGGGGAACGCTGCCTGGTAAGAGGTCGATAGCTAAGTCGAAATCTCGATGCGGGGGTAGAGTGGAGGCCTGGCTCTTGCTGAACACCCGGGCGAGGTCGGAGTATTCGGGGGGCACGGACGTCACTCGCGAAGCATCCCCTCCTACGTTGGTGGAGGCCATGAGAGTCGAACAGTGGTCACCGGTGGTGTCAGGTGGGTCTTGGGAGTCTTCTAGGAGGTGGTCCGAGCAGGACTGACCCCACTGCAGTAATCTGCCCCTGGCCCAGTCGAATTGTGGCTGGTGACGGGCCAGCCAGGGGTAGCCTAGCACAATGGGTTTGTTAGGTATGTCCATAATAAAAAAGGAGCACAGTTCATGGTGACGACCCAGTGATCGGAGGTGTATGGGTTCAGTGAGCTTGTCCAGGCGTCCCTTACCGAGAGGTCATCCATCTAGGGCTGCGACCGGCCGCGGAGCAGGGTGGGAGTGATGGGGTATGTGGAAGCATCGGACCAAGGATCAATCAATGAGATTAATGGTGGACCCGGAGTCCACGAGGGCCTTAGAGTGAATGGGAGGACGCGGGTTGGCGGCCCAGGTGAGGGAAATGGGGATCTCACAACGGTCCGCGGGGCCTCGAGGTTGAACGGTGCCTATCAATGCGGCCCCCTGGCCTGATAGGCATTGGGGTTTTCCGCCTTCGGCTGCCTGGGTCTGACAGGGCACGAGGTGATGAGATGGTTAGGTTGCCCGCAGTACAGGCACAATCCCTCCTGGAAGCATCGCGTCCGTTCCTCTCTGGAAAGGCGGGAGTGGCCGACCTGCATAGGCTCCGGGCGGTCTTCAGGAGTGGTAGAAGTCACAGGAAGAGGTGGATCGGTGCAGGGGAGCCCTCTGAAGGGTTCTCGGGGTCTCTTGCCTTCTCGCCTCCTCTCGTGTCGCCTCTCGTCAATGTCCAGTGCGAGCCGGATGAGTTTGTCTAGGTCTGTGCCCCAGTCCTTGTACATAAGTTTGTCCTTTATGTCCTCCTGGAGGCCGTGATAGAAGGCGGGAGCGAGAGACAAGTCTGTCCAGCGACTCTGTATGCCCAGCGTCCGGAACTCGATGGCGTAATCGCACACAGATCGTCTGCCTTGAGAAATCTGAAAGAGGCGGCGAGCAGCCGTCCTCTGCGGCGAGCCCTGGCCGAAAACCTTGTGCATGGCGGTAAAAAGTTCCTCACTGGTGTCTAGATCTGGGTCCTCCCGGTTCATCATTGCGGTGGCCCACTCCAGGGCGCGACTGCCGAGTCGAGTGATGACATTGGCCACTTTAGCTTCCTCGTTGGGGAATTGCGGGGCTTGAAGACGCAGGATTAGCTTGCACTGTGTGATGAACCCCTGCACAGCCTCGGGATCGGGGTGGAGGGGCGAGCGCAGTGACACAGGGCTAGGGCAAGGCGGCTGCGACCCGATTGGGTAAACGCAGGGGTGCTGTAGCTGCCGTGAGCGGAGGGCTCTGAAGAGTGCGAACGGCTCCGGCTAACTGCGCACATTGCTCTCCCAATCCCTGAATAGTGGCCTGTTGTTGTTGCACCGTGCTCATGAGCTGGCTCATCATGGTTCGGAGCTCCTGCATGCCTGCTGTAGTCTCGGATGGTTCGTTCATGCTGTCACGTCCGAGGGGACGGGGTGGTGAGACCACACGCGCAGCAGCGTGCACGAGGAGAGAGTGAGAGAACCAGAGTCTTACCGGAGAGGCGTGGTTCACGGCAGCGTGAGTATCTCAGATGGCCGCAGCGCGGGAAGAAGAGAAAAACTCAGCACAAAAACACGGCACTGGCGAGGAGAATATAAAACCGGGCGTTTGGAGTAAAACGCCGAAACACCGGGAGCAAATTAAACACGAACCTTGCGGAGGTAGAGAAATCGGCGTCCTCGGAAATGAGCTGGGTAAGTAGCATGAGTCCACTAGAATCCATGAACGAACGCGGAGTAGTTCCAAACTTCCGTGTTTATATCCCTTAACTCGGAAGTGAGCCCCGGAAGTCAGGTCGGCCAGCTAGGCGTCATTGCCGTGGCGAAGCGAGGGGCGTTGGCGCACGTAGCGCTGGCATGGGGAGCAGGAAGCACGACACTTTAAGGCTTAAAGATTAAAGAAAATTGATCAACAAAATTAATACTTTGATATCTGAGATGTAAAAAGCAAACTTGTGAATTGAGAACGGGTTGATTTAAATGTATGTTCGTTTCCAGCAGAGGGCAGCACATTATAATACAACACTACCTTTCTTTAATGCCTCTGACACTGTATGAATGTGGGCTGGGACTGTTATTAAAATGTAGTGAATTAATGGGTAAACTATTTTATCTAGAAATTGTGACTATGAAAATACACAAATCTATTCAATAGACTCATTTCATTGTATGATATGCTTGTTTTAAGTGCATTGGTTTATTCATTATTAATTCATTCAACCTCATACATTTCACAAAAGATCATGTTTTTATGTGAATAAACATCTGAAACTGTATTTAAAAATTTAAAAATTTTAATTCAAGTAAATGCATCCTGTGAATATACTATGTGATCAAATATAAAATAAAAAACAAATATGCTTGTGAAAATTTGTGGAACATAATGTGTCTGAAAACCATGTGCAAAATGCAGAATTGTAAAAATACAGCACTGTCCCCTTTTATCTTAATTCACACAACATCTTAATTCAGTAATTTAAGTAGGGTGAATTCAGGTAATCTGGGACATTTTTTGCAATTTCTGCCACTTATTCCGACATCTATCTAACACATTAAATCAACACATTATACCTTTATTAAGAATATAGATATCATACCCAGAGGAGACATGCCACACCTATTAGTCATCTTTTTGCCAAAAAGTAAAATTCTAGTTGAATTTGATAATCTGGGTCACTAGTATTAGGCCTAAATCTCCTCATAGTAATTTCATTAATTCATATGAACATATAAAATTGGGTAAGAATAAATAGAGGAATAGCACCTTTCTGGGTGGCCTTAAAACATCTAGGTGTCCCAGACTGGTCTCCCCATCATATGGAGTGCAAAATATGGCCAGGTCATCATCATCAAGTGGTTATTCTATCTACTCTTCTCTCACATGGAGAAGACCATCTGTTGTGCTTCCATGTAGTGCCTCTTGTTTTTTCTAAACTAGGGGAGAAAACCCCCCGAAAAATCAGGGTCAGTCCTTGCTTGGATCAGCCCACTTACTCTAACAGCCTCACTCACTTAGATATGGTGATTTTTGTCCAAAAAAAAGGACACAAGCACAGAAGAAGGCAGCCTGCTTGCCCATGGCACGAGGCCAGCAAACTTTTGCAATTGAATCTTTACCCACTACGGACCCAATGCTGTACAATTAATTTAGCTCGCCTCATCCACTGTCTTGAAATACTCCATCAGAGATCCTTCTGGCAGATCTTAATCATCTAGTCATGGTAGCATGTGACAAATGTGGAAGTACTGCATCATGCTAACACAACCACAAGCAGGACTATGCTCAGAGGCAACAGGATCCATTGGTTCTGCCATGTGTCCAGGATGAATGATGCCAGAATCCCGACACAAATGCTATTTGGTGAACTCAAACATGGGAAGTGCACCGGGGAGGCCGCAGAAAAGGTGGACTGAAGAAAGGAGCTCTGAATCTTTGGATTCTTGGTGCAACCTGGGAATTGGAGACTTTAGGCCAGTCTGGCTAAACTAAAGCAGAAGTATCCTCCCCACCAGACAGCGCGGCGCAGAGCATGAACAGGATTACATAACATATATCAAGTATTTGATTGTAAGGTTTACAGTTAAAATCGTACCATTATACTTTCCTATCCATAAAACATAATCAAATCTGCTATGAACCGCTCTTCCTTTCCTTTTCCCTTTTCCGCTTCTTTTTTGGGTTGCCAGATCTATTATTGTCCAACAGCTTTGGGAAGCTTTTGATTAAGGTTGATTTTTATTTATTTATTTATTTATTTATTTATTTTCTGTGGGTTTTGCAAACAATATTGCTTGATGAGTTGGCGAGTTTTGTAGTTATCTGTACTAAATGCTCAAAAAATTATCTTAAGCTAATAGACCACATTTTCATTAAGCATGTGCTTGTCTCAGTGTAGTGTTTCCCAAGGTTATTTTCATCCCTAAAATAAAAGCAGTGATTAAGGGAACTGTGTGTATGTTAGGATTCTTTATTAATATTGTGACGTTTTTCTCGAACGCCGATAGAAAATGGAGTCAACACGGAAGATTCACTCAACATGGGAGGGACTCCCTGGTTTATTTAACAGCAATGCAAATTGGGTATCACACATGAGAACCCTATGCACTCGCTTGCTTCCTTAGCATAGCCTACATCCCGGAACCACACTCTGAGCTCACAATAACATAACAAAACCCGGCTAGTTTACTCCTAATAAACATTCCCCACATATAGAACACAACAGAAAAGAACATTAACAAAACTAAGGAACCCAAAACTATAAGAGAAACCCCAAAGACAAAACCCGTGCCGAACGGCACGCCGGGAAACTTGCCCGCGACGCCAAAATTGTCACAATATTATTGACTAATGCAATATTTTTAGAAGGAAAAATTTTAAATTTTTAAAAAGGGATGAATTTGTTGATGATTTGTTTAGTTTACAATGTAGATTAAGCTGGTTCTAATAGACAAGACAAAGACAACAAGACAAAAACACAGACCTGACAACTCTACTTTTACTTTATCAGAAATGAAAGTGGAACTAATCTGTGCCTGTTCAGATCAAGGGTGTACCACATGGGGATCAGTTTAATAGCTTTTTTCTTTTCTTCAGACACACCCGATTTCCCAAAGTGTAAACTGTTCTAAGTGACTGTGTGTGAGTGTGTTTCAGTAAAATGGCAGAAGCAAATATTTTAGGACTTCAGGATCAGTTCAGCTGTCCAATCTGTCTGGATCTATTCATGAATCCAGTAACTCTTCTCTGTGGACACATTTTCTGTATGGTGTGTATTAATAGCTGCTGGGATCAGGAGGATCAGAAGGGAGTCTATAGCTGTCCTCAGTGTAGAAAAACCTTCACTCCAAGACCTGCTGTGAGTAAAAACACCATGCTGGCTGAAGTATTGGAGACGCTGAGGAAGACAGAACTTCAGGCTACACGTCCTGCTCAGTGTTCAGCTGGACCTGAAGATGTGGAGTGTGATTACTGCACTGGGAGAAAATCCAAAGCCATCAAGTCCTGTCTGGTTTGTCTGGCTTCTTTCTGTGAAACTCAACTCCAGCTTCATCTCCTGCCTTTAAGAAGCACAAGCTGGTCGAAGCGTCCAGACGACTCCAGGAGCAGATCTGCTCTCGGCATGACAAACTGCTGGAGGTTTACTGTCACACTGACCAGCAGTGTATCTGCACGTTGTGTATGTTAGATAAACATAAAGAACATGATACAGTATCAGTTGCAGCAGAAAGAGCTGAGAAAGAGGTAAAAAAATATCATACAGCTTTCAACCAAAACTAGTCAAGAAAACAAATAGACAAATTCTTATTAAAACATTCATAATA
>JAQQZX010072446.1:0-12262 GCA_030068355.1 Notoglanidium maculatum | reverse complement strand
TTGTTTCAGTAGATAGATAGATAGATAGATAGATAGATAGATAGATAGATAGATAGATAGATAGAAAGACCTTCAAGGTAGATTGACAAGGTAAGAGAGTGTAATAAGTAAGGAATAATAATACACACCGTGTTGTGCTCTTATAGGAAATAGTTAGCTATTGGGTCGTGAGATGAAGCAGTGTTACTTTTACCATCTCGAAGTTGATAGTATTCCTCTTATACCAAAGCAAATTACCGAACGATTACAATTTTTAATTCATAAATGAACATCACGTCATATTTTTATCTGTTTATAGTTACATGTAATGTTGTGGAACATCCGCAAAACAAGTTAGCACCTGTTCTCACTTACGTTATAGCAGCTATAACAGTCATTCATTCACCAGCCTGTCTTTTTTTTCTCCCACAAAGCATAAACTATTTTGTCCTGAACATGTTGAAAAAGATTTACATTTATCTCTGACTGTTACAAAGCGCTGACACTCGTGACTCCTTCCATAAATTGTTAAATAAATGCCTCCTTACAAAAAAATCATCCCTCTGAATGAGCTGCTACTATAGAACAATAACATATTAGAATAAGTGCATTAATATAAACCTATGATCTGCTGCTGCAGTAATCTTCTGACCAATCACAATCAAATCTGCATGAAGTGTTACACACCTTCAAAAAACCAACTAATGCTCCTGGAGCTGATACACAAATACTACACACAGACTAGCTGTAAATCTTTTTTAACTGACATTGTGCTGATCAGATACACTGCACCCCATGACTTTGCTATGAAAAAAAGCTCTTTTGATGAGAATTGTAAAATTGGAATATTTTAGGACAAATAGAACATTCATTAATTTTTTTTTAACCTTAACCACAGTAATGAAAAGGAAACTTTTTGGCTCTCTTACTTTTTCTTATTTTTTTACTTTTACTTTTGTTATTTTGTTATTTACAAAATCCTTAAAACTGCTGTGAGGACCACCCACTTGTGAGGACCATCCAAATTTGCCCAACAAGGAAGTAAAATGTCACATTTCGTCCTCACAAGGGTAAAAACAACCATACAAACACTATGGTTGCACTACGCCACACTAAAATTTCACTACGCCACACTATGGTTGCACTATGTCACGCTATGGTTATGCTACTTCACACTAAAGTTTCACTACACCACACTATAGTTTCACTACATCACACTAAAGTTTCACTACATCACACTATAGTTTCACTACATCACACTAAAGTTTCACTACATCACACTATGGTTGAACTATGCCGCACTATGGTTGCAGTACATCACACTATGGTTGCACTACTTCTCACTAAAGTTTCAGTACGCCACACTATGGTTGCACTTCGTCACACTATGGTTTTGCTGCATCACACTAAAGTTTCACTTCACCACACTATGGTTGCACTACGTCACACAAAAGTTTCACTATGCAACACTATGGTTGCACTACACCACACCAAGGCTTTACACTAGCATTGCACTTTGCCACACTATGGTTGAACTATGCTACACTATGGTTGCACTACACCACTCTATGGCTTTGCTATGCAACACTATGGTTGTGCCATGTCACACTATGGTTCCACTACACCACTCTATGGATTTCCTCGGTCACACAATGGTTCCACTATCACTTCTCTATGGATTTCCTCCACCACACTATGGTTTTGCTACACCACACTATAGTTTGCTGTGTTTCATTTCCTGAACAAACTCTACACTGGATCAAGCTGCTGATGTCCATTTGATAATCACTGACTTGCATAAAAAACGACCAATTGTTTAATTTAAACTGATTGCTAATTAGCCTTCATAATGTTGGATGGGTTAATTTTAAATTGTCATAATACTTTCACTTACATATTTATGGTTTATAGCATAGTACACCATATTACGCCATGCAATGGTCTCAAGAAGCCACACTATGGTTTCACTACACCATATACACTACAGCAATGTACTCCTATGCTACACGAGAGAATCCTCTTAAGTTTCCAGTCCCAATGTGCATCAGCAAGGACTGGATGGAAATCCTGGATGCCTTGGCAGAATGTCCTCTTGAGGAAGAATTGGAGGCAACATGAAATCAGCAGGTTGCAAAGCCATAACACAGATACAGTATTAACTGAATACTCACCTCAGGGCTAGGTACCAAGATTTCCTCAATACAGGTGTCACAAATTTCTCAAAAGATCACTGAAAGGAGTCAGACTGACTGAATCCTTGGAACAGGGACGAGGCAGACAATAAACAGTAATATTTCTAAACTGTGTTTAATTTCTTAAGCAAAAGCTACACTGCATCTAGCTGCTGATGTTCATTTGATAACCACTGACTTGCACAAAAAATGACCAGTTGGTGAATTTAAACTTGTTGCTAATTAGGCCAATTGTAATGTTGGATGGTTCAGTTTTACAGAGAAGGATTCCAGTAATATGTACATTAGTCACCAAGTACTGCTTTTAAAGAAAGTTTTTTTATGTTGTCACTGTCTTCCAGGAAGATGATCGGTTGAACTGTGCTTTCCCTGGACCCCTCTACAGTTCATCTGACCACACATGAGATCATGATCTGATGGACCTGATTTTGAACTTTTGCCTTGCTTGTACCACATCTTACTCTGTGATATCCTCCAGCCAACTGTTCACATGTCTGTACACAGAGTAGCAAAAAAGTTAATCAAAATACAATTAAGCATCATTACTTTTCCATTACTGCAAGTTCTGGCACAATTAGGAGTTAGATTTGCTTGGCTGGCGTCAGGCACTGAGGCTTTTGCAAAAGCAGCTGGCAGTTTTGATGCCTGCCAAAGAATTGACAATTGCCAAAGAATTGCTACTTTAGATTTTTCTCCAGTTTTCTCCATTATTTAGTCTTGGCCAATTCAAACCTACCAGGTGACTCTCTCCTATCACAGCTACCAAGGGAAGGCAAATGTGATCATGTGCTTCATCCTAGTCATGTGCAACCAGCCAAGTGCATCTTTTCTAACTGCTGCTCATGCAGCATCATAGGGCAGTGCAACACACTTGGAGAAAAGTGCTTCCTGCCCCCTTCTGCATGCATAAGCTTACATATGCCCACAAATGGCTAGTGTCACTAATTAACAGCTGAGAGACATTATGCCGTCCCTCCCATTCAGAAAGCACGACTAGATTTACTCTCTGCTTTCCGCTGGATAGCCAGTCACCAAAACTAAAGACTTTTGACTAGAAGATTTTTTGACTAGTAGGGGGAAGACAACAAGGTGGCAGGTGAGGAAACTTCATCAACTAGGAAGAAGGTAGAGTTTAAAGAGAGTGTGTGAATGTCTTTCTCCAAAATTTTAGTTATTCTCCATATAGCTTTAATCACAATGGAGGCAAAATGGTGTTCTATACTTAAAGACCTTGAAGTTGGCCAAATACAGTATGGCACTTCATGCTCTGAATTTTCATACATCTGTATTGCCACTGGGGGCATCATGGGTCCAGAAGATGGTGCAAAAGTCACCAATGATTTGGACATGGGACATATCAACCACTTGGAGTTCCTGTATGTTCCCAGCCATTCTTATAAAGTGGTGTTCGAGGGTTTTTTTTTTTTTAGAAATCTTTTTAACTTTTTCCAAGAATATCCTCTCGTCTCCATGGTCAGCTCCCCACTGGAGAAACTTCAAAATAGAGTTCCGCTTTTGCCTCTTGGCAGGTACTGCTGGTCACCTGTCTGGTCGCTTCCAGTCAGTATAAAATCTGGAAAGACAACTGAGGAAATGAGAGCAGCTTCCCAATATGGGAAGCCAGACAGATGGGACTCTGGCCAAGCACCGTGTCCATATGGGAGAACCACTTCCAAGTTGAAACAATGGTCTTTCAATTCCTTCCTTGAGGTGAATAATAGTTTCTTTTGATCCTGTTTTTTCAATCTCTCAATCATTAAAAGTCAAAGAATTACATGAAAGTTTATGTTAAAGTTGATGCAAAGTCCCTTTGCTTCTTTGGAAAGACTTATTTTTCCCTAGTGTCCCATTTCTCTCAGAACTGTCCTAGAAAACAAAGTGTATTTCTTTTAAAGGACCTATTTATTATTTAAGACTTAACATTTAAAAAAAAACTGTCCTATAGAAAACATCCCTAGTGGTTTCATGTGTTTTGAGCAAGTATAAATGCACCCATGAAAAACATATTGAAATCCAGTCAAACAAACATTTCAACAAAAGGTCAACATTTGTATTTTTAAACACAAACATATTAGCAATGGATGATTCAGAAATGATTTGTAGTTCCTAGATGACTCTTTTAAGCAAATCAGGTGAGTTGACTCATAAGCATCAACAATTCCACTAACAGGTTTTTTCGATAATACCATGCTGCTTCTTTGGGTTGGGTTTTTTTTTTGGCCATAAAAGTTTGAACCCTGATGCTCCACATGTATGATGTCATTGTCTTAAATGGATGATGATGTCATGCATGTGAACAAGCGCCGCTCCTTTTCATGAATACAACAGTGTGTGTTAGAGGTACTTCACAATTAAGCGCTTTGACTATCTAGTGCACTGTCCAGATTGTATTACCCTGATTTGAACTGATTCAAACCTGACTCACAATCCTCTAATTTTGTGCTAAAATGAACTGGAGCACCCCAAGATCATTTGTTAACTGTTAAAAGGTGCGAGTCTGATCTGAATGAAACTTTACTCACAAGACTCAGGCTCCCAGTTTCACTTGAATGAAATACTCTGCACTTAATCTATCCTGATAATTGATTCTTCAAATCTCTTGTTCATGATTCAGTGGTGCATGTCTGAATTGAATGATACCTGATTCACGATGCTATCAGTACTTGATTCTCTGAGTGACTGTTCACTAGAGCTACTATGAACTGAATCTAAAGTCTCTTCTTTACTGTTCAGTGGTGTGAGTCTGAACTGAACAAAACCAGTTTGCAAATCCTTGAATCAAATCAAACCACTTGCAGTTCATCTAACCTGTGGTTTGAATTATATGTGAATCAAATTCTGAACTTAATCAATCCCAATTTGTGATTCCATGCTCAAACCTACTGGACACTTGATTTTTTTTATCCCCTGCTTTCGATTGCAATTGTATGAAACAGAACTGAAAGAAACCAAATTGTGACTCTTGGAGACCATAGTTCAGTATTATTGGTGTGAGTCCATAGAATAAGCCTGGAATCAGTAAACTCCAGTTTTATGATTTTTTTTTTTTCAATTAAAAAAAACTTTGTTTAACAAAACAAGATGGAGACTTTAATTTTAGTTCTGTATTTTTTGTAACTACACAGTCACACACAATGGTTGTACATAATGGATTATAACACTCTAAATGAATGATCACACTAGGCATTATAGCTGTTCAGTGTTTATGGATGCAGCTCTGAGCTATGAATCAAAATTATCCAAACCCCACATCTGTGTTTTAACCATTTTTCCAGCCTTCTCATTTCTTTGACTGATGAATTGCAGCTTCAAGTCTTCACACAAAGGTAAAAATGAGGCTTGCAATTTCAGACAAGTCAGCAAAACCTCCAGCAAAATTAAAAAGATATATATCAATTTCAAAGCTGCAAGGTGCCTGTTCGGGCACAAAGCTGAAATACAAATCATGCTGACTAATGGCAGCACATATGCACACTCAGCACTCTTGTGCACGCTCAGATACAGTGTTTTTCGATTAAAGGGCCAAGACTTTTATTAATAAAATGTACAAAAAAAAACTTAGCTTAAGTAACATTTATAGGACTTCAAAAAGAGGGTTTACTGGGTTTCATATGAAGTGTGCAAGAATTGGCACACATTATGGTGCTGCCTCACAGCTCTGGGTTTCCTCTGAGTTCTCCAGTTACTCCAACATGTCCAAGCTATTGTCCTGAATGACTCCTTAGACAAGTCCTGTAGTGTGTGTGTGGTGCAAAGTTTCTTCAGGTCCCTGCTAACAACTTTAATTCCTACCTTATCTTAAACTGTCATATATGACCTCTTAATAAATGTGTATTTATGAAGAAAAGTAAAGCTCGGAAGGAAAGTAGAAGAGATTGACCCTGACACTGTTGGTGTCTCTGGTAAGTGTGTGTAGCCAGTAGCGTTAGCTTGCTTTGATAATCTTTCAATGAAGGAATTAATTCAAGCAACCATTATTTCATTTGCCAAGTACATAGCTTTAGCAGCTATATATAGCAGACAAATTACAAGTGCCACAAGAGCTTGTCATTTGCTAGCATGAACAGCCAGCAAGACTTGTGGAACATTAAATTATGAGATTTTGGTAATTTAATAGAGAATAGAAACTCTTTTTTGCTGTGCATTCACTATTTAGCTGAGAAATTGCAAGCACAATTACAATTAAAGTAATTAAAATAGCATATTTACACAAGAGGAAATATTGTAAAATTTGTTTTTGGTGAACTTGTCCTTTAAGAAATGATGACAATCAATAATGTCGGGAGTGTATCTCACAGTTTTGAAAAAAAAAAACATTTGGTACTCACACATTTGGACCCAAATAAACATCAGCCGAGATGAAAACATGACACAGTAATGAGGCAGTGCATCATTTTCACAAAATCACAAAACAAATGAAATGAAGGAATCTTTCTCTATCAAGAAAGTAAATCTTGATTTTGCTTGGCAAAAAAACATATTAAAAGCAGCATGATGTCTAAAAGAGAAGCTGCCAGGGGTGTTTTTGCAGAGTAGCTAGAATTAAACAAAAGATTACAAAAAGGGAAAATAAACAGAACATATAGCTTATATAGTATGTACAGTATATAATGCTCTAATATAAAAATATGTTTTGCTAAAGTCATCACACAAACTGCCACATTCCTCCCACCTCTATTCCCACAAACTGGCAATGAGTAAACAGGCTAACCCTCCATTTTGGATACAGATTAGGCCGTTGAGTTTAAATCGCTTATTAATTTCAGTTACACAGCATTTACAGTTACAGCATTTTTTCAAACTCAGATATTTCATATTAACAACCTGAAAGTAAGCGATTTCAAATCAAATCCATAAATTAAGACATATAAGACGAACCATTCAATTAGAACAAAAGTAATGTCACCCTATAAAGAGAAAGAGTTAGTGTGTGTCTATGGTCGGTGACAAACTCGAGTGGTAGACCTGCATTACTGTAAGATTTAAGGCATGTCGTGCTAAGGAGGCAATCTTTCACCATTTATCATCATTTTGTCATTTTCAGCTCTCTGTGAGCTTTGACATTTATAGAGTTTTACAGGCATGACTTGATGTAAATCAACTCTGCATAAAGGTACTTTGTAATTTACAGCAGACTTACAGCATTTATCTAGCATTATAGTGAACAGGTTAATCTATGAATTAATATTTTAGTAACCAGACATATCCTCAAATTAGCATTGTAGTTGACAAGCTGCGACTGGGAAAACCTTTACATCAACCTGCAAAGTGGGAAATCCAATCCTACAAGCTAATAGGATAAAAACATTTAAAAACATATTTGGTTTAAATGTGTTTAATTTGTGTTAAATTACTCCAGCTGCTGATTTGTACATGATAGCTGCTGATATATCGCTTTACTCTGCTAGCTAGTACTAAAATCAGCTAAACAGAGTGCCAATATGATTGTAAGGAAATCAAGTGTTTACATTTCTTACATTGTTCTTCCTGTAACAGTAAATTTAAAAAAGCTTGATAAAAGTATTATAGCAAATAGATTCATATGCATTGTCTTTGCTGTCAAGGTCAAATTTATTCCAGTGGAATTGACTTTTAAATCCATAAGACTGCATTGGAAACAGAAATAGAAGGCACTCACTATCTCACACAGGCACACACGCAGTCACTCACACTCTCTCTATCACACACACACACACACACACACACACACACACACACACACACACACACACACACACACACACATACATATCCACACCTTGTAACAAAATCGATACCACACATACAATACATCCAAGCCAGAGGGGGTGCTGGAGAGGAAGTGCAGATTTGCCTAATGCATGCTTATCTCTCCATTATCACATTCATTTTCATTCCTCCTCCTCATTTGTCACTCCGTCTCACCACACCACAAGGTCTTTCCGTTCTCGTTGGAGTCTTTCTTGATCCATCCTTTTCATTTTTCGACACCGCCGTACAAACACACTGATGGACAGGATGACAATCGCCAGCAGCACAGCACCCCCGATGGCCACGGCGAGAATAACGATCTCAGAGAAAGGAGCTGGAAAAGAAGGTAGAGATAGTTGAGTCTCTGATCTGCTTTATTTTTTTTTTAGAACTTCTCCTCAGCATGAAGACCATCTCACCTGAAGCAACAACCCTCAGTTGAACTTCTCCAACATTCCCATGGACATCAGGCAGGTTCTTCACTTGGCAGCTGAATGTTCCGTTGTAGCTGAACGTCACATCCCGAACCAGGATGGAGGCGTCACCCGACTCAATGTCACCCACAAACACCACCTTCTTCTGGAAGCGACCCGCACTCGGAAGAAACGGCTTTTCTTGGAAGTAGAACACCTTCAAGAAGGGTGCAGAGACATTTGAGCAAGTGATGGCCATTTTTAAAATTTTATATCATACAGATGGATTTTTGCTATGGTTGTATTATATGATTATATCAACATTGTGATATATTTTAACGTATAATTTTCTAAGATATCATCAGTGTTTCTTATAACAAGTACAAACTGATTGGAATGATCAGATTACCATTTTTATTCTTATTGTTTTCAGTAATACAATATTAAAAATTTCTTTCTATTTCAGTGTTTCTTTTTGTTTCATAATTTTTGTAGATTTTAATATTAATAGTATCAAACTTTAACATTACTACACATTGAATGGAATCAGGGAATCATTTTTATTCTTAAATTTTTAATTCTAAAATGTTACAATTTTCTACCTTTTTATTTTCTGTCTATTTCAATGTTAAATAACTGTTGTTGATAAATAAAAAGGATTATCAAACTTTTAAATACTTACAAGCTGTTTGGAATCGAATTGATATAAAAATGTTGAGACAGAATTTTTTAAATGATAAAAATGTTACAATTTTCTGTTTTCATTGATGGTAAATAAAATTATCCTTGAACTTTCAAATTATTATAAACTTGATTTGATGTTAAAATCTTCTACTAAACCTTTACAACTGAAAATTGTAGTTAAATAATTGGAAATATGTTTATGTAAACATTATTTGGAACATCAACTTCAAACAGTCAACATTCAAAAACTACTGTTTTTGCCGGCATATCATGTGTCATGGAAATGTTGTCGAGATTCAACACACACCCTCACAACACACATATGCACAGGAAATATGAGTCAGGTGTACAGTGGAATGAAAAAATAAAACCCGACTGCAACATGACCTAAATAAAACTGCAACGGAGCCTCAGTCAGCAGTCCTGTTTTACAAGCTTGATCTACAGTTTACATCTCCACTGAGACGCTCTGGTTAATTTACTTAAACACGCCTCATTAAGGTGTCTAAGGACAACATGTCCTTTATAAAGCTGTATTTAATGCATGAAAATCTCAAATTAATCATGAATCAGCAACACAGCTCTCACACAACTTAATGTGGAAAATATTCACCTTTCACTAAAAAAATGTAAAAACACAAATAAATTGTTAAATGTCTTAATTTCTTCATGTTCAGTTTCAGTTGCAGAAACTTTACGCTCAGGTGTATAGGACTAGGGTGCCCAAACTAATGAAAAACGAATTGCTGCATTTTGTCATGACCTACTCCTCACCATACGCACAGCGCGCCGTGAAATCTCGGCCACGCACACGGTGCGCTCTTTGGCTCCGTCACGGAAACGTGCACTTCCCGCGAGTTCACGGAGAAAACACGGACTACTGTTCCCATAAGCACCTGCTCCCAGCCATTAGGCCAATCAGAGGGAAGCAGGTGCCTCTCATTCATAGACTGATTATGCCGTGTTTAAATGGACTGCCATATGGGCTTCCACTTTGCGAAGCATTAGACTAGCTACCGTGTTGTCTGCCAAGAATTTCATACCCGTGTGTTGATTATTGTGTTTCGAACTTTCTTTCCATGTGTGACTACTGATTTTGGATTGCCCTTGATACAGCAGCAGGGTCACCATAGATCCAGGACGGCTGCATGACCACCGTGCCATCCCTGCTTCTACAGCTGTGGGAGATGGAACCACCCATGGTACGATGGGGTGAGCGAGACTCCTATCGTCTTCCTGCTACACTGCCGTCTCTTTTGGGAGAGTGCGATGGCAACTAGGCCCTCAGACCCCATCTGGGTTAAGTGCATGATATGATGGCTCACAGGACCTGCACGTATGTTTGCTGAGGAATTTATCACAAAGCAGCATCCATTCGTGCAAAATCCCAAAGACTTTGGAGAAGCGCTGGGCATGTTTTATGATACATGCAAAAGGGAGGCAACCACTCCAGAGCCCCCTCCAGAGGCCAAAAAGGAGGCAACCGCTCTAGAGTCCCCTCCAGAAGCAAGGATTAAGACAATCGCTCTCGAGCCCCCTCTAAGAGCCGAAAAAGAGGCTACTGCTCCAAAGCTCCCTCTAATGGTCAAAGAAGAGGCAACCGCTCCAGAGTCCCCTCCACAGGCTAAGAATGAGGCAACCACTCCCGAGCTCCCTCAAATGGCCGAAGAAGAGGCTAATGCTCCTGAGTCCCCTCAAATGTCCAAAAAGGAGGTTACCACGCCCAAGTCTACACCAGAGTCCAAGTCCACACCTGAGTCCAAAACCACACCGGGGGCAACACCTTCGCCAGAGCCTGTGACAGATACAGAGTCTGAACCCAAGTATGGATCGCCAAAAGGGTCAGAAGCGACAGAAGTCACAGTCTCTCTCTCCAAGCTCGCTCCCATCTCAGCCCTAGTTGCTCTCATGGAGCCTGCTCCTGTTTCTGTTCTCTCTTCGCCAGAGTATGTGATGAGGATTATGCCTGAACCCCAGTCTGGATTACCACAAGGGTCAGAAGTGATTCAAGTCACAGTCTCTCTCTGAGAGCTCACTCCCATCTCAGCTAAAGTTGCTCTCACAGAGCCTGCTCCTGTTTTCTCTTCATCAGAATATGTCCAAAAAGGAGGTTACCACGCCCAAGTCCACACCTGAGTCCAAAACCGCACCGGGGCAACACCTTCGCCAGAGCCTGTGACAGATACAGAGTCTGAACCCAAGTATGGATCGCCACAAGGGTCAGAGGCAACTTAAGTCACAGTCTCTCTCCCAGAGCTTGCTCCTCTCGCAGCCAAAGTTGCTCTCACGGAGTCTGCTCCAGTTCCTAGTGCCGCTTCAGTCAAGGCCGAGGTCATTCACAAGGAGTCTATTTCTGTTACTACTCCCGTCTCAGCCAAAGTTGCTCACTTCATGGCCACAGAGACTGCTCACTTCATGGCCACACAGACTGCTCACTTCATGGCCACAGAGACTGCTCACTTCATGGCCACAGAGACTGCTCACTTCATGGCCACAGAGACTGCTCACTTCAGAGCCACAGAGACTGCTCACATTATGGTCAAGGAGACTGTTCACGTACAAGTCTCAATACCTGTTCCAGTGCCTGTCTAAGAATCTGTTCCCGTACATGTCTCAATGCTCGTACAAGTACAAGTCTCAGAGCCTGTTCCAGTACAAGTCTCAATGCCTGTTCCAGTGCCCATCTCAGAGTTTGTTCCCATACACATCTCAGAGCCTGTTCTAGCCCAAGCCAAAGAAATGGTCCACGTCCAAGCCACATGAACTGTCTCAGCTATGGAACCTGTGCTTGTCCCACCTACAGAGCCTGCTACAGCAGACGTCACAGAGACTGCTACAGCAGACGTCACAGAGCCTGCTAGGACCATGGTAGGGTCTGGAAAAAAGACCAGGAAGTTGACACGTCACGTCATTTCCTGTTTTTGAATCGTTTGCTGGGAGTTCTTACCGCTGTTGGTGTTTATGCTATGCGTGTTTCTTCTGTTTTTTCATCAGTAATTTTGTTATTTCATTTTTTACGCTGTTTTTTACCTTTTTCCTTCTGTTACGTTTTCTTTTTTCTTCTTTCTCTTTGGAAAACACGCTTTCTTGCTTTCATTTTTCTCCCTGTTTAAATGCTACAAGTGGAGGCCATTCACAGTGGATCTGCCAAAAATATTATCACGCAAACTTCAACTAAGGTGCGTTGAACATTTACTATGGCAAACATTCAGCTTGTTCAGTGTGTGGAGTGCAGGATGTTTAGTCATTCTTCCTCCATCATTA
>JAQQZX010072425.1:0-12263 GCA_030068355.1 Notoglanidium maculatum | reverse complement strand
AACACTTTTGAGAGCTCTCTATAGATAGATAGAGATATATATATATATATATAGATATAGCATGTATAGCAGCAGTTTAATCAGCACTGGTACAGAATTTTTCTTAATTATGCTTAATTACATAACAGTTCAATAATTGCATTAGTGTCATTTATCAGATAATCTGTCACAGCATGAGAATATACTCAAGTGCTCATGCCGACCAAATGAATGTTGATACTCATTCAGTATAAGCATTATATATGAATGGTACTTACTTAACACTCAGACTAACTCAAGGTGATGGGATGTAACCTACATCATTTACTGCTTATAACTTTTTAATCACTTACCACACTTTTTACAGCTGTGTGTCTGTATTTCAAGCCATGATTTGTTCAAATTTCAAACAGACAAATTCAAAATAAAGCTAATATAAATATCCACTGCCTCTTTCACTCATTGAAAGTCTTTTTACTTTTTTAGGCTAATTGGTTCAAATAGCTGCTTAACAAAACATAACAAAGCTGTTCTGGGTGGTTCAAGCAGGAACATCATGCTTCTCCTAATATTATTCACATTAAAGCACAAGTTATGTCATGAGGCCAGCAGGCTAGTGTACTGTAAAGAGTTTCCATACTGTAGAGAAAGTCATACTGATGTTTCTGCTCCACCATTTTCTCAAATGTGTTTGAAGTGACATAGAGCGAACACAGAGTGTTTCATAACTAATATTGGCAATTATTTTTAATATTGATTTTTATTGATTAGCCCTTATGCATTTTAAAATTGTAATCCTGTAAATAATCTCTGTTTTTTTCTAAATGTATCGGAAATCTTTTTTTCCTGTAACTATAACGGGATACATTTACCTTTTTTTTTTGTATCCTAATTCCTAATTACTCTCCAAGATATATATATATATATATCTTCAAAAATAGTTCAGTGGTGATCACGCCGATAACAGGCTGGACATAATGAAACTGATTAATTAATTAATGTGAGAAAAAAAGACATCAAAACTTCATGATGTTTGGAGCTTTGTTTTGTAGCAAGGTGTCACATCTGGAGGCTTTTTTCCTACCGCCTTTGTGAGAAATTGTGTTTAAGTCACGTCGTGTCCACAGGGGAGCTGCAGTGTCAGCGACTTTTGTCTCAAAGTCCCTGGCAGATGGTACAAAGCTCTTCATAAGGACTTCAACTCGATGTCTACAGGATGAATTTCTGAAACGCCATCACAACTGAGGACACGCTCGGTGGAAGCTTGCTTTTGGCTGTTTTCTCCATGCTAATGTCCACCACAGCGTCATAGCGACCATCTGTCAGAGTAAACTTGTCTGGTTAGCTGTGAATTTTAGAAGGTCTGAGCTTTTGGGCATTTGCAGTCTCATTCTGAGAGAAATTTAGCTGTGTTTGCGGTTGTGGTGTTTCAACAGTGAGTGGAAAATAGCTAGTATTAGCATTTATTAATTTTTGACTTAAAAGCCTCTCACAAATCCTGTCAAAAATCATGTTCTAACTGGCTAACAAAATATCAACAAATGTAGTGAAAAAAAACCCATAAAGATGAAGGAGTTTGAGTAATAAAACTCCCAAAATACAAAAATAGGCCTGATTCTGTCTGTTCTGAGATAAATCAGCATTTGGCTTTATCAAAATGAGAACATTTAAGCAACTTAGCACTGAAAATTAGAATGAATCAAGAGAAAGTCTGGGCTTCTTTTTAATGCATTTTTCTGTTCAGACTACTCCACAAAACCTACTTATGACTTCTCAAGGGGTTGTGCAAATGCCATGTGTGACACTAGGAAACCAGGTGACCCTGACTTCAGACACACACACACACACACACACACACACACACACACACACACACACACACAGCAGAATAGGTGATGCAAAATTCAGGGTCACTGTTAAGCCTGTGGTGCATCAGGCTCCAAATAATTTGAAACCATTTCAGGCTAAAGAGAATTTTGCAGCATAAATATAATCTGTGTAGAGATTTGCTCTTTAATGTCTGTGGCTTCCAAATATTCTATGACATTAGTAATCTATATAAAAAATGATCAATCTAATAGTAGCTTGTTAAACAGTTAGCAGCAGAAAGAAAGAAAGAAAAATGATTTCCACAAATTTTATATAGTAAGTCATCTTGCTATATTTATATTTTATTTTAATAATTTTCTCATCCTATAGTTTTATTTCTTTCTTTTAAAAAATGTATTATTATTATTGTTATTATTAATCGATTTATTTAGGGGTGTTAATATCACTTTGTGGCCACTTTAACAGAAATCCTATAATGTTTTATCACTTTATTCTGCTAGAATCTGACTGGTATCTGGGGACACAAGATGACTTTATGTGCGTAATATTAATCTACTCATTAGCACTGTTGTTCTTATGGCTAAGATAATTATGTGCATATGTAAATTAGGTGATAAAACGGCCGTCTCTTCCTCAGTTCCTCTTGCTGTTGCCGTGGAAACAGATATGTGTATAAATTGAGTGTGAAAAAGGAGATATCCCCTTCGTGTTTTTTTTTTCTATGTATTTTTTCCCCCCACCGGAGCCTCTTATCTTTGTGTAGTTTATTTTAGGCTCCTGTTTTTTCTACATTTTAGTAGCTGATGCAAATAAAGATCAATATAAAGTGGGAAGAAAGCAACCAATCAGAAGGGAGCAGTGTTCGAGTTCAGCTCCCGGTAATAAAGACAAATAAAAGTTGTTTTATTTCCACCGCTGAGCTGGCACTCCTCCGAGGCCTGAAACTACACCGTGGTGACTTCTCCATTTTCACAAGATTCTCCAATTTAACAATTTTTTTCCCTTATAAATACCTTTACGCTGGTTTGTTTTCTTCTCTTTTCTCACTGTAACTCAGTTTTAACGCCTTGTAAAATGTCACTGTTAGCATTAAAGCACAATAGGAAAACTCAACAGAAAATGAAAAACAAACTGTTCAGCTCCTGTTTGAAGGGCTTTTTCGGACATGTTTAAAGGCATGATTTCTAGAGTGCTTCAATTGAAGAATCTGTAAAGATTTTCATTATGTAGATTATTACCTACATTATTAGCTATTTTACCCCATTTTAAAAAAATCATTATCTACATTAATAAGCCGCTTTAACCTACACTCCACATTGCTTCAATCTAGCAACAGGGGATGTCAAAAGTCTAAACACCCCCGTTAAAACTTTTTGTGATTTAAAAAAAAAACAAAAAAAACAATGAAACCTGAACCTGAGGTTCACTTCCTGCATGTGACAACAATCTCTCATATTCTTAATGTGTCTGAGCTATGGAGGCTAGATAGAAGCCTAAATATCCAAGTCCATCTAAATTGCCCCAAACCATGTGGGAAATTGTGTTATGGTCTGATGAAATGAAGCTTTTTTGACATAATTCTAAAAGGTGTTTTTGACACAAAAACAAGACAGCTTATGACTTAAAGAGCGCCATTCCCAGAGTGAAGCACGGTGGTGGCAGCATCATGCTATGGAGCTGCTTCTCTTCAGCTGGAACTGGGGCTCTAGACAAGTTAGAAGTAATCATGGATCGCCATAAATACCAATCTATTCAGGCACAAAACCTGCAGGGCTTCACCTTCTGGCATGAACACAAACCCAGGTCAATAAAGGAATGGCTTCAGAGGAAGAAGATCAATGTTATGAAATAATCTAAACCCTATTGAAAACCTGTTGAAAAAGATTAAGACAAAAGGTGTTTTAACAATGTATTGGCTATTCTTTTTCTTTTTTAAGTTTTTGTTCCTCCTTAAAACATTTATATTTGTTTAGCACTTAAATTGCTTTGGTTGCTATATCACATTTAAAGTGGAAAAAGATCTGACATGATTTATCTTGGTCATCATTTTTACATGAATCATGAAACCCCGCAATTACAGACTTTTTATATCCACTGTAGCTAATGTTAAAAGTTAAACACACACTAGTATTTATTCTAAAAGAACTGTACAAGTGCTACAGAGATAAATAGGTATACACAACATATACATGTTATGAATAAATAATAACCTATGCTATTAAGATATTGCTTTTCTGTCCATGACTCAATTTCTGACGAGTCACATGACCAACTGAATGTCTCTGTTCGCTCAAAGAACACACACAGGTTGTTTATCCTAGCATGATTCACTACACCATAGTTTGAGTCCCAATTAGTAACTAAACATCATGACAAATAAGAGCTTCAGGACCAAAGTGGTGCGCTCACTTCAGAGTCTCTCATTAAAATCTGCCCACGTTAGATGTAGCGTCAGCAATCTCACCTGCAAGCGCTAACACTTTAGCAGGTGAGAACAATGAAGTAGACTGTATATTTTATCTCTTGTTCCATTGAACTTCAAACTTTACTTAATGACTTTAGGAGCTCTGAGTTTTCACTAACGCTATTGTTTAATATCACCTTTATTCTTTTGCAGAATCATGATTTATTAACTATCCTGATTCCCGTCATACTATCATGTTTATATTATTAAGTATCTGTTATATTATTAAGTGTCTGTCTTTAATGTTTGGTTGAAAAAAGCCTCAACATTAATTTTACAAGGAGAAGAAAGAAAGATTTTGCTTCTCAGGAAGTTACTTAGAGATGTGGTGTAGTCTTATCAGTTTAAAATAAAATAAAATAAAAGCTGTCTTGATGTAACAAAAAATAGGCTACAGATGATGGCTTAAATAAAGAAAAAAGAAAGGTTGTAGTCATAAATAAAGAAAAAGGAAAACAAAGAACGAAATGTATACAATTAAAAAGAAAAAGGATGAATGAGAACAAAATATTATAATGCATAAAATAAGAACGAAAGAAAGAAAGAAAGAATTGTTTAAATAAAAAAATACAAAGAACAAAATAATGAAAAGTTACATGAATAACGAATGAAAACCTATGGAAAGAGAAAGCAAAAAAAAAAGAAATGAGGAAATAAAGAAAGGAAAAAGGAAAGAAAGGAATACAGAAAAGAAGGAAGAATGGAAATAGGAAGAAGAAAGCATCTGCATTTACCTGTCGAAACGCTGCCGCCCTCCGATAGCCACGCCCTACTCCCACTGCACACGTCTTCCACGAGCTGTTATTGAGCCATAAAGATGATTATACAGTAAACACTAGCCTTTTAGCATTATCGCATATCACTGCTTTAATGTTGTGATTGTTGTTCATTGTTACAGTGGATTGTCATCAAGATACCTGTATTAGCGCAGCTTCACCACTGTCCATGTGACTGTGAAAATGGGGACAAAGATGGGGGGAAAAAGGGAAAAATGGCAAAGAAACAGAGAATGCCCTTGGCACACTTTTACATGAAATCTCCTGAGTGGTCTCTTTCTCTCTCTCACACACACACACACACACACTTAAATGCTCTTCATTTATTAAATTGTTTAAAAACCTTACACTGTATATCTGTACTTCAATATTTCGTCACTGATGAGAGACAGATTTTTATTCATTGTGGTTTTTCATAAACAGTCTTGATGTTTAAGTCTATTCACTTGATGCATATGATGCATATATAAACAGATAGATAGATTCCATGGTACTCATTTTAACCAACCACCTTGCTTTCATGTAACAGCCTTGTGTATTTACATTTTATTTAGCACTGAAGTCCAAGACGAAGTGCTTTTGCTTGTACAGTTTGTGGTTGCCATGGTAACTAGTAGTAATGATTAGCCATTCCATTAAAAACATACAAAAATATGAAAAGAAAACATGGATTGAAGAAGGTCCATGTATATAGCAATAACTTGTTTTCATTTCAAATTGGAAAAACCCACACACACATCGCATCTGCCTCAGTCCCAGTTTTCCCCAAACTCTGTGCAATCTCAAGACCCTGCAAATTTAGGTACACCTTGGATATACCTGCCTGCTGTCTTTACTACTTTCTGCCTGTTTGCATCTGCCAGGCCTTTGAGATTGCTGTCTGCCTCCTGATCTGATCTGTCTGCCTGTTTGACCTTGAACTTGCCTAACATTTGAACTGAATAAACTTCCTTTGCATTTTCATTCACCTCTCGACGCTTTACCTGACACACACACACACACACACACACACACACACACACACACACACACACACACACAGGCTTTAAAACAATAAATATTACAAAAAAGCACTTTAACACATATGCAGCAATTTTGACAGACTTAGGCTTAGTGTACACTTCTGCATATAACAAATATTTGTGTATTGACACGAGTGGGATTATGATACTCAGAAATGCAAAGACACATTAGCTCGTTTCCTGGCAGAGAGATAAGTACGCGTCATGTGTATCTGCAGTGATCTGCATCAATAAGGCTCGAAGTGAATGCTGAATATTTGGTGGAGAGATTTCATAACTTATGTAAGTTTAAATAAATTCAGAATAATATTGTTCAGTTCCGACAGGTAGATCTCAAATGAAACCAATCAAAAGTGTAGTTTTGGATCAAAAACACTTTGTAAAAATCTCTGTTTAGATTTAGGCACACTGCCAGTTTCTCAGGCTGCTGTATTTAATTAATTTTACACTCTTTGATAAAAACTCCTGCATTGGACAGATATAAATGAACAGCAGCCGTGAGTTTTTCCTCTGCCTTTTCGTGTAATGCTTCGCAATATGATAGTTATGGATAGGTTGGAGACGGATGCAGCTGCATAGTATTTTACTGATTGAGAACAAGCACAAGGGCAATGTTACATAGACACAAATTAGACAAGCATGAAATGCTAATGACTATAGATATGACAATAGACAGAGTGCTGTACAAACGTGACTTCAATACTAGTGCTCATTGTGTATAGAAATACAACAATTTATGGTTATTATTTTAAAAGTGACTAAAAAAATCTCTCCTGCGCAGATAAGGATGGTAAAAAAATGTTTGGGTGGTTTCTGTTTGGCAGATATATGCCAATGCTCTGTTAATTTTCTCACCTTGCCAGGTGCAGTGTAATCATGCTGCAGCCTCACTGCCCCATTTACCTCCATAGAGTAATTATTGCACCTAGTGGTCAACACCAGGAACTACAACAAGCTCTAAAAAAGGCCCAGTGAGGCAGAAACTATGCTGCCCCATGCTTGAATTTCAGCAGAGGAGGAGCACAGTTGATGACAGTGTTGCCAGATTGGACTAGTTTAAACTGCACCCCAGCCACCAAGATGTTTTTTGATAGCAAATCATTACTTAGTAAATAATATCTGTTCATTAGAAATGTATGTGGATACATGTTTCCCCATACAACTTTTTCAGAAGAAGTTTTTGGGCTAGTTCCAGGTTTGTTTTGTGGTTTTTGAGATTTAGATGAGCTGGAAAAAGTTGAACCATTCGAAATGAGCTGCTAGAGTGTGTGTCTGTTGTTGACTCTCACCCAGCTACTACTCTAAGAATTCACTAGATACTAGCCTACAGCATGTGTCATGTGTAATAACGCCTCAACTTACATTTACATTTATCCAGAGCGACTTACATATATCTCATTTATACAACTGAGCAGTTGAGGGTTAAGGGCCTTGCTCAAGGGCCCATCAGCGATAACTTGGCAGTGCTGGGATTTGAACTCATGACCTTCCGATCACTAGTCCAATGTTACATTGTTCGAGGCTGTCATTATTAATTTCGTCCTGTGTGCTTATAGCAATATGCACTATTCCTGTTGATGGTTGGAAGGTCTGCATTATTATATAATGAATTTATGTACAGAAAACTACAGTCGTGATATTGTGGCACGTAAAAATAAATTGCAGGTATTTATATCGGCTGCCATTAGCCAAGTTAATCCAGCAGTATCACATATTTCACTTCCTTTCTCTTTATAATTTATGTCATTGTAATAAAGACACAGTAGGTGATGTAAACCACAGCAGCTCAATCTAAATAAAATCCAAAGCATATTAGATTAGTGGATTTAAACACTCATTAAGTTGAAGTGCTTCAATACAAGATTTGCTGAATACTAATGAGTGAAAGCGCTTTCACTGAGAGATCTGACTTGGTTTATGGTTTTAAGTTTCAAATTTTTCCCCAGCAGTTTTCAAAAGCAAACCTATGCCCATGTCGTGTTCTATTTATTATGTTTACACACAGAAATCACATTTCTGCAACACCACCCGCTATTGGACACACTCAGGTCACCTGCAAGCATAAACGCTGACTCTTATGCACAATGCTTTGACCAATTTGGAGATACACACCTGCAGAAGTATGAATCAGCTCTTAGCTGACCCTTACCTTATTCATCAACCACACTGCCTTTTCTTTAAAGAAAAAGAGAAAAACAGAGAAAATGCAGGCGGTCTTTGAGGAAAATTAAAAATGGAAAAGGAAAAGGAAAAAATAAAAAGACTAATACAAAGACAAAAGTAGACATTTCATGAAAATGCAGACTAAAGATAAAAAGAAAATGAAAATTAAAAAAGATTAATACAATGAAAATCTAGGCATTCCACATCCCACCATTGTTCCTCTTTTCATTGTCTATACAATATTGTATTGTGTGTATTGTTAGAGACAGTTTATCTGAACCAAGTGTGTGTGTGTATATGTGTGTGTGTGCGCTTAAATGGGGTTGCAGGTGTGCAATGCAACTGGTCATCCAGTCATGCAAATTCAATTACACACACACACACACACACACACACACACACACACACACACACACACACACATATATAAGTGGGTCAGTCTGTGAGTTTTAAGAGAACAGGGTGGAAGTCTTATAAATAGACTGTGACAGATGTTCATGCAAAGCAAATTTACGGTTTTTAAATGTAATTAACAACAAAGCCTTTAATTTATGCTTAAATAAGTGATGCTATTTGTGTTGTTTTGTGTCTGCACTAAACTTCAGCACTCACTCCAGCTAATTTATCTAAAGACAAGCTGGGATCTTTTCCAATTCTGAGAGGGAATAGAAAGAACAGAGCGCAATCAGCTCTCAGGGTTAATCAGTCCAACTTGCATCCAATTTTATGTAAACCTCAGACTGTTTTAAGTTCTTTCTGCATTTTAAAGATAGCAGTTTTTAATGTTCGGTCGCTTGCCAACAAGTCACTTTTAGTTAATGATCGACTACCGATTGGGGTAGCTGCCTTTTTTTTTTTATTTAAATATACATTCCAATGTAAGCAGACATCACTTGGTGAGTTGAAAGCTTAGTAAAGAATTTTACTCTTTCATTTTTTACTCTTTACTTTAATTTTACTCGTTGTTTTCTGCAGGCCTCCAAGATACTGTCCAAAATTTATTGATGAATTTTCTGAAATGCTGTCAATCATTTCTACAGACTGATCTACTGGTGATTTTGAGTCTGTGGATGACTGTATTAATCAGTTTAACTCTTTAATGCTATAGCACCAGTCAAGGCTAAAATGATTTCTTGTGAGCAGAAAGTACCATGGAGAAATGCCACAGCAATGGCTAACCAGAAAAAAGAGTACAGAATGGTTGAGTCTAAATGCAGAGCTGTGAGATTTTCAGAGAGAATCTGCATGTAAAATGTTGAGTTAAAGAGGGCTAGACAATCTCATTTCTTTAATATCATTAATGAGAACATTACTAACACTTGTGCTCTTTTTTCCACCTTGGACAGGTTCACAAATCCCCTTATATAGTTACCTCTTAAGTTCCTATCAGCTAAAAAGTGCAAGAGTTCACACACACACACACACACACACTCAAATATGGCCGTTATAACTGAATTTACTGCTATTGATGGCATAACACTTTTGAAGAAATAGTGCTGCATCTTAAACCATCTACGTGATGTCTTGACACTCCGCCCACAAGCTTTTTTTAAAAGAGTCTTCAGGTGTTTAGCATTTGACTTTCTGCTCTCTTCTGATTGGTGTTTTCAAAACCCTCCTGAAAAAGTGAAACTTGTATCCCTCCAAACTTAACAATTACGGGCCTATTTCAAATCTCCGATTAGCAGGCAAAATACTTTTCAATCAAATCTGTAATTGCTTGAATGTCCATGGCAACCATGAACTTCCAGGCTTCCATCAACATCATGGTACTCAAAGAGCTCTTATAAAGGTATCAAATGAGATTTGTATGAATAAAGACAAAAAATAATAATAGTAATAATAATAATAATAATGACAATAATAATAATAATAATAATAATAATAATACAGACTTAAATAACTGTCTTGTTACTGCTTGATCTCAGCACAGCCTTTGATACTGTCAATCATAAAATACTCCTAAACAGATAAGAGAATTGGCTCTCAGGAATGTTTCTCTGATAGTTCAGGATATTCTCAAAAGGCAGGGGTTATTTTGTATCTTTTGGCACTTATGAATCAGAGAAAACCATCATGCTGTAGACACAAGGATCCATTCTTGGGCCTCTTTTGTTTGTTACATCATACGCTTCTGGGCGTGAAACCCTGCAATGCGGCATGACTCTGTTTCCCAGCAGTCCCAGCAGCCTACAAATATGGTCACTGAGGACTCCATCTCCGAAAACTCCACAGTGCTTCATCAATTAGGCTCTCCAGAGTATATCTCAGAACTGTCTCCATTTAAGCACCCTAGTTGTCACCATCACTTTGTGAAGTGCTGTTTGTAGTTTGCAACATTGCTAAGACTCTCTGTGCTCTTTGGTACTTCTGTGGTTTTTGATCCCAGCATGTTCTTAGACCGTGATTTTTGCCTAACCTCTGACATTCCTGTTTGTTGGTGTTTTGACTTTGTACCTGTTTTCCCTCTGCCTTGGATTATACTACATTGCACTGTTTGGCTGGTTTTGAACTTTGCCCATGTTGTATACCGAGTTGCACCTCTACGATTTCCTTGGTGTCTGTTTTCTGTTCCCTGTTCTCACTAAACTCCTGCAATTTAATCCAAGCCTCCTGCCTTTTACCTGGCAGAGTACGTCGCCATCTCAATGGATGGAGCAGGGGAACAATCCCCTGTGACTAGCACCCCTCAACTCTCGGAGTCTGCTGCAACACTTCAGGGGTGTCTCCTCCAAGAACACCACCTGCGGCTCATTGAGTTGGAGAGATGTCTGGCATGCCTCAACACTACTAGCAGGCTGAGCCACTGACCAAGAGCACTACAGTGGCTTTACTCAGCTTCAGTTTGGCATTACCAGACACATTTGATGGAGACACTTCTAAATATTAAGGTTCCTTGCTACAAGGCTCCCTCTAATTCACTAGCCAGAAAGGACTGAGCAGTGGTGGGCCACTGCTGTCTGTGAAGCTGGTGATGATGTCTTGGCATCATTCGACCATTGCCTCAAGCTTTTTTGCCAAGTGTTCTCTTATAATTCTCAGGGTGGTGAGGTTTGGAGAGAGACTGCTTATGATCATGCATCATCATTTGCACATCATGCATGGTCAAGCCGCTGAACACGCCCTCGAATTCTGAACACCCTTACAGCTGATGGCAGCTGGAATGAGACCACTCTGAAAGTTGCCTTCTGCTGTGGGCTCAATGCTGACATTCTCACTGGGATGACATGTTGCGACGCAGAGGTCTCCCTAGACTCCATGATTGACACCTAGACTCCTCGCCATCCAACTCGACCAATTATTGACTATAGGAGCTTAAACCGCATCACAGTAAAATATTCGTACCCTCTGCCACTTCTGCCTTCTGCCCTAGAACAACTGCAGTGTGCCAGGATATTCTCCAAGCTTGATTATTGGCGGGTCATGGGGAAGCTGGAGCCTATTTCGGCTGACTACGAGTGGGATGTCATGTCTTGTTTTCGAATCGTTTGCCGGGAGTTCTTACTGCCATCAGCCTTCATGCTATATGTGTTTTTCTGGTTTTTCATCAGTAATTTTGTGTTATTATTTATTTTTTTTGCAGTGTTTTTTCTCTTTGGAGAACACGGTTTTTCTCTTTTTCATTTTTCTCCCTGTCTAAACACTGCAAGCAGAGGACATCCCGGTCAGATCTGCCGAAATAAAATTATCAACAAAACTTCAACTAAGGTACGTTAAACATTTACCATGGCAAACATTCAGCTTGTTCAGTGTGTGAAGTGCAGGAAGTTTAGTCATTCTTCCTCTGTCACTAGTAATAGTTTTACTTGTGAAAAGTGTTTATTAGTTAGCTCACTGATGGAGAAGATTGCAGCATTTGAGGTGTGCATCCAGTCTCTAGAGAGGGTTAGTGTGAGTGAGAGCAGTGTAGTGTGGATTATCTGGATTATACTGAATGCACAGTCAGCACCTTTGATCTAAAGCTAGGACTATTAAATATTAGATCTCTTACATCTAAAGCGCTTATTGTTAATGAAATTATTACTGATC
>JAQQZX010072414.1:0-12263 GCA_030068355.1 Notoglanidium maculatum | reverse complement strand
TCTGTCATTAAATAAAAGTAGAAACCACACTGGCAGGAGCACAATCATACCTCAGCTACTTCATACATGAGGTTGGTAAAAAGACAGAATCTTGATCTACTACAATCATGCAAATTCCCATACCCTTTTTATAAAGCCAAAAGACAATAGTCTACTTTATATATTTTTATGGTTGTTTGTAAAATTCTCCTGTATATTTGTTTTAACATCTTAACTTGTCTCCGAACTCACAGTTGTGTTTATATATGACAATCTAGAAGATTTTTATGTGCTACTTTGTTTTAACAGTCTACACAGAGTCCAGTTTAAAATAAAAATTATTAGCTGGAATATCTTCTTAAATCTTGGTAAACACCAGTCCATGTTGTTGCTCTCTCCATTTCACTGTGATGTTCCCGTGATCATTGAGTATTTCTCTAATCTAAAGAAGAGAACAAAGCAGAGGTTTAACACTAACTTCAGAACACTGCTTTTCTCTTGTGAAATTATGATTACAAAAACATATAACCAATGTGATGAAGACTCAGCTTCTGGCTGCTGTAATGAGGGACAGAATGTAGTATATTATAACAGTAGAGGATGAGACACACCTTATCCAAGATGGCCGCCTTTACTGCAGGATCATTCACATCCTGACTGGACTGGACCTTCACTCTTAAAATTTGTTTTTGTCCTGTGATTACTGGTAGAAATGCAAATACAAATACACAATTAAACCTCTAAAAGCTACATATTTGGATAAAAATATGAGACTGAACAAAACTCACCTGAGTAACAAAAGAAAGGTTTAAGGTATGAGCAAAGCTCATCATTTGCTTGACTATTAGTTAAGGAACCACAGTTTTCTTGCCCCAGGGCATTATCTGGTTGTCCATCTGCCCAGGTAATGGTGGTAAAATTGGTCTTGTCTGACCACTTCCAGGAGTCTCTGAACAGGCCGAGCCATGCTTGTGTATAGAACAGCGCCTGTATGATGGAGTTCTCAGTGGCGTTTCTCGCACTGGCCAGGTCTGTGTGATACAGTCTGCAGTAGCTCTGAGCCTGAGACCACGTCTGACTACTAGAGAAGTAAATGTACTTGCCAGTGCTACTCTTAGTGTCTGTAAGAAGTAAAAGAAAAAAGGTATATACATTTCACTGCAAAAACAAATGTTTTGGTTCAACAACAACAACAACAACAACAAAAATTAACCCAACAGTTTGCATCAATATTTTTGAGTTATGATAACTTCTAATGAAATGATGTTCAACCAATGAACTACACAAAGTTAGAAGAATTAGACTCTCTGTCTCATTCAAAGTTGTTCTTAATTAATACTTATGCAATAATTGGTAGCAAAAGCACAAGTTTTTAAGTTGATTACAACTAGTTTTTCTACATTATTTAAAAGAAAATTTAAGTGTTATGTACTTTATTACTTTAGTATAATTATGAACACAAATATTTAATTGGACAACTGTTTAACAACAAACACAACAAATCAAGTTATAGGCCTTTATGTATTGCAGTAACCAACATCCAAAATCCTTTACTATACAAATTTCATACCTAACATCTCTTTCTGTAGACATAAGAGCAACACTGAATGAAATGAGCAAGAAATAGAAAAAAGAAACACTCTTACTAACCACTTCAGAAACTAACCCTAACCCTGCTCTCTACTATTTTTATTCCTCTCATAGAACTACCCAGTCTAAAAACTGCTCATTTTAGCCAAACAGAAATTTAAAGTGGAATGAGAAGGCTGTGTGTATGAAAGACAAAAGATTTTTAAACATGTGGCTGTGAATGAAATTAGATTACACAGCAAGTATTTAAATCATGGTTTTCCTCCTCCCTAGTAGTGCCCTCAGTAGTGCCCTATTGGTCTTATCACAACTGAGAACATGCCCAAATTCATTGCTTTATGAATATATTTGCATTTACATAATATAATATATTTGAATTTATTTGCAAATGACATGATATTCATCTTGAAATGTCCTTTGCATTGTAATGTTTCAGTCTAAAGCGCCTCTAAAACAGTCTTAACTTTCTGAATTTGTCCAGGCATGTTGAGTGGGTATGGGAGGGGACATGGCACACTGAACTCAAGGTGGAGAAAAATGAAGTTATCAAGCTGATTTCATTAAGTTACTACAACTTAAATTTTATTGAAATCAATTAATTGAGTTTAAATTACACACAATATTAAGTTATTACCAACATTCTTATATCAACACAACTCACCAAAATCTTGTTTGCAACTTAAAAAGTTTATCCAAATCAATAAAATAGAATTTTTATCTTGCAATCATACATTTCTTGTGTGGCAGTAACAGGTTCCCTGAATTACTGTTTATAGTGTGTTCGAGACAGTTAAACAGAATAAATGCTTACAGCATATAAACATTTACAAAATTTAAACACATTTGGACAGCTTGTAAATAGGTGATTGGGTGTTGTCACAGATTTTCAATAATGTCCAATATTTATTTAGAGATGGCCACTATCTCACGACAGGAACGGCAAATTTCTGAATCTCTAATGCTGTTGAGTGCACTAGTTAAAGTGTGTGTAGGGAGCAGTTTCAAAAAAGGACAAAACAAACAACAACAACAACAACAACAACAAAACCCACGATAGACAGCCACTCCACCGCTGAAGATCAGTTTGTCATACTGTCTGGTACCTGCTCTACCTGCTGTAGACGCCATTTCCCATGAGCCCAAGCATACAGACAATATGGCTGACACACTCCCGCGCTCTGAATCAACTGATTACTAATCACATGCAGGTGCACCCGATCATCACTCTCACACACACTATAAAAGAAATCCCCGTCTGTGAATGACTTTGTGTAGCATTAGTCCACACCTTTGTGTCCATAATTGCCAAGCCTTATTTCTCTGTGATTGCTATTCTGGTTTTCAACTCTGTTTCTGTTTTTTTTTTAATATTGCTTTTGTTTGAGTTTCACTGTGTTGTTTGCCGATCGCCTGAACTTTGTTCTGGTTTTTGGATTTTGATTCTGCCTGCCGATTTTGTACCTTTGCCTATGATTTTAATAAAAACTGAACTGCGAATGCATCCTGTGTCTCCTGGCCTGCATGACATGAAGTGGATGTTTTGTTAAATCAATATATTCATAAGCCTGTACCTTCCCCACTGCAATGCACTGCACATCATATCATATATCATATTATATCTCAATCCACATCTGGACCACTGACTTTACCTGGGAAAAGATACTTATATAAAATTCACAAGATTCATGGATAAAGTACAAGTATTTCAAATATGTTAATGGCATCTTGCTAAAAATCAAACCTAAGTGGGTGGAAACTTTTACTGAACATACAGATTTAGACATCTGGTCTTGTTTAACAGCCAAATATACTGTATACTGTATATACTGTATATTATAGTACAGGACGTTTAGGCATGTCTATCAAGAATTAACACCTCAGTATTTAATAATAATAATAATAATAATAATAATAATAATAATAATAATAATAATAATAATTATGTATTTATAGAGCAGTCTTCATACATCTAGGAGATTAAAACCAAAATTAAATGAATATTGGAGAATAGCAATCCAACTGACTAAGACCAAAGTTGTAAGGTGACATGGGCAAAACAAAGAACAAAAAAGAAATTCATCACTTCAAAAACAAATTTATCTCTTATAAATCAGGAGAAAAATCTCAAGAAGCTCTTTAGTAAACATTGTGGTTTAGTGTATTCCATACACAAAAATCTACTCAGTCCAGTGCAGTGAGGAATAAACAGATTTGTGCATGAGTAAAACAGTCACTCTCTTGGATGAGTGGTGGTGAACTGAAAGTACACCTGTCACCAAGATTCACCACTGCATTCAATGTTTAATATTAAAGCACTTTAAGACATACTTAAGGTCAATCAGAACACAGAAAGCACAAATTTTTCTTCTCTAAGACAAGCTTCCCTTCTAACAAAATGGCAAAGCAATTAACATGCTATTCCTTACCATCAAAGCAGACGAAAGGGAACAGTCTTGTACATGATGCATCATTCCAACCAGATGGGTTGATCGCAACACAATATTCTTGTGAATGCCAGTTGTCAGGTTTAAAGAGAGACCAATTTCTAAAGGGCTCATTACCCATTGACCAGCGCCAGCTGTTGACGTCATTGTAAAGACCAATCCAAGCGCTGGAACTGAAATTTACACTCAGTGTTAATTGCTGAAGTTGGATCATGTTCTTGGTGGTTTCGATGGTGGCCAGGTCGGTATGTGTGGCTCGGCAATAAGCTTGAGCATCATTCCATGTTTTTTTCTGTTGGATCAGATAATATTTACAAAGGATGGGCAGGACGAAGGGAATGACTCCTGTGGAGGACAGTTGTGAGAGTTTTGTGCAGTATTAGCTCAGGGTTTTTGCATCTTTTTAACATTTTATTTCCCACTTTCTCCCTAATTTTTGATCATTTCCCACCATCTCGCGCTTACCAATCATATAACAACTACTAGTTGCTGAGGTTGATGTGCTTTTTCTGAGACATGTGAAGCCAACTGCATCTTTTTGACCTGCTTTTCATGCTGTGTCACAGCAGTATAACACACTCAGAGGAAAGTCACACCTGTCCTCTTCCCTCTACATCAACTCACACTGCTCATGATTGGCTAGTATTACATTACAATGCTTACATCATAATGCTTAAAGAACTACTTATATTAGTATACACACATATTAATACACACACACACACACACACACACACACACACACACACACACACACACACACACACATACACATGTCATATGATGCTTGCAAGGACTTTCCACTGACATAATCGTTATTACTTTAGCTAATAAATATTATGCTAATTTTCAACATGGGGACTGGCCAAAAATAAAAAAAGTCAAACATTTCCCTTCTTTGGTCCCCATCAAGATATAAAAATATGTCCAACACACTTATACACTTAGACAAACTTATTATATTTCTCACCTGTATAAAACAGGAGTATGAACAGATGATGTTTCATCACTGAAGAACTTACTAAGAAGTAGGAAATGTGATCCCTAAGAAGTCCTAATCGATACACATGTCCTGCTTGTTACTGCATGCAACACAAATAAAACTTTATTTTCACTTCAGAACACTTTACAATACTGTTCAACTACAAATAAGTAACTATGTAGGTACTGAGCAAGAATGTGTCATTCTTATTTAACATTTATTTCTATGATCTTATAAGAACTACAAGTTAATTACATCACAAGTATGTTCATAGGAGTTAATTATTAACTAACATGCAACTAACTAACCTGCAATCCTGCAATTACTGAGTCTTTTATCCTCCTGAACTACTAACTACCGATGGCCTTTTTATTATAACTACTGTGCAATTTCTAATCACACCAACATTCATTTCCAATAACTTTACCTTCGTCCTGGAGAATCACTCTGTAAAATATCAAAACTTCTCCACTACCTCCACTACCTCTAAAATGTCTGCATGAGATACATAAGGTCTCTTCAGAGGAGCATGATAGCAGGGGGTTGTTTTTATTTAGCCAGTTCAGGTGGAAAGAGAGAAAAAGACATCAAGTACAACAGTATATAGCTGTAATGTAGCAGTGAGTAACAAATACTCTCCATACTTTCAAAATAATTTGTTGTAAATTATTTACTTTTTTCCACTGGTAAAATGGAAATTGACTTATAGGACATTTTCAATCAGTATAAACAAATGAATTATTTTATCACCACAAGTCTGTAAGATTAGTGAGGATACTGTTGGGTTTCGGTGTATAGAGTGTTGTGACTCTGTGTTTAGCTGCAGGTGAGCAGGGTGCTGTTGGGAAAGAGGAGGAGTGTGAGCTGGACAAACAATTCACACCTCTCCTTAACAACACTAGCACAGAGAGAAAACTGACGGCACAGCTCAAGTTATTTTAATAGTAAAATATAACTGCCACAATATAATGAGATTAAAACACAGTAGGCTAGGCAAAAAAGACAAACTTGTGATAATATAAAACTGCACATTTTAGAGCCCTATAACCCCAAACAAAAAATATGGACCCATTACTCTTGGGAAATTCAGTTCATTCAGTGGTTTTACTTTGTTGCGAAAAACAAAACAACAACAACAAAAAAAATCACAGATATGACACAAAACTATTTTATTTAACAGCTGAACATTCAAAAAAGTTAATAACTTGTAATTAATGGCATTTTTTTCAGATCCAGAACAGAAAAAATTATGGAATCATGAACAAAAAAAAAAAATATCACAATTATCTCACAGCACCTCCTCTGGCTTTTATGGCAGCTTGAATTCTTTGAGGCTGGACTTCACTAATGTTTCACTAATGTTTCATCAGTCAGGTTCCAACTTTCTTCTCTAGCAGTTGATAGATCAGCTTTGCAGGATGGAGCCTTTTCATGGACCATTTTTTCCAATTTCCACCATAAATTTTCAATCGGATTGAGATCCGGACTGTTTGCTTCTCTTCAGCCCACTGTAACCTTGTTTTCTTCTGTTTAGGTGTTAATGGTGGTTTACGTTTGGTGTTTTTGTATGTAAATCCTGCTTCCTTCAGCTGATTTCTTACAGTACAGTCACAAACAGACTCCTGTTTCTGCCCGTTTGTTTTTCATTTTGCTGTGCATTTTGCTCAAAGACATGCTGCTTCGAGTTTTCTTTCCTGATGCTTTGATGTCTTCCTTAGTCTACCTGAATGTTTCCCTTCTACAATCTTCCTGTTTTGTTTGTACTTGCTCCACATTTTAGACATGGCTGACCATGAAGAACCAACATCTTTTGCTAAACTTCGTACTGATTACCTTCTTGAAGGAGTTTTATAATCATTTCCATTGTTTCTGACAGTTCTCTTGTTGGGGCCGTGTTTCCCGACAATTAAGGTCTGCACTCGCTTGTGACTGCAGGCTCATTTGCATATTTAGACTCCCACAAGTATTTGTTTTAGAAATGCAAATTACAAGGTGATTCCATAATTTTTTCCTCTACTAGATCTGAAAAAGTTCAGCTGTTAAATAAAATAGTTTGTGTCATATCTGTGATTTTTTTTAGTGTTGTTTTATTTCTTTGTAAGTGTAATGATTCCATTTTTTTTGCCAGGAATTTTACTTTCACATGAGCCATTAACCACAACTGTGGCGTGGGATATCAGAAAAAAATTCAATTTTTTGGTCTCTGGTAAAAGAATGAAATAATAACTCACTAATGTTTCAGTAATTAGTAATGAATTATTATGTGTAATACTGTTAATACTGTAATACTGTTAATCATTTTTAACTACTGAAGAACAACCCAGTAATAAATAAATCATAAATAATGGGTTTCACTTTGATTTTTCATAATTTATACTTATAGTCATATAGACAGATAAAATGTGACAACATTATGTGATTCATACAATGTGGAGCTTAGGGTGTATCACGCACCTTATTTTGCTCTAAAAGCCTTCTATTGTGAATTTAATTATTCCATTTGCTGAAATAATAATAAATGTAATGCTTCATGTTAACAAGCTTTAACAGCTAGGGTACCACAGTGACCATGAAGGTTTACCATAGAATCATATATTTGTGTAATTTTTCATAAAACAATTCCAAATGGATGTTTCACTCAAAAATAATTGTAATTAATTGTACAAATGTATGGTTTATTTTGCCAGATGGCTTTTGATCTCTTCTGCAGTCAGCCTCTGTACAAAGAATAGTTTCTCCATTAAATTGTATAACACAAAAAAGATACTTTAAATCCCCCTGCCTTAGTTTGCAAGCAGTCTGGAAAATTTAGGATAGTTAATTTAAACAGACTAGAGACAACATGTCCATATAATTATTCATACAGAAATAATTATTCAAAATAACTCTTCATACCAGTTAGATGCTCTTTCACAGGAATACCAGCATTCTCCATGGCTGGTTCTCAACCAAGCCAAGACACAAGTGATGTAGATTAGTGCTCATTGTGAAGACTACAAAACATTTGTTTGATAGGTAATCTTCAAAACATCTTTTCACTGAAAGTATGTTGGTGACTGTGTTTTAAGAAACTGTAAAAATTTGCTAATATACCCAGAGGCAGGTTCTGGTTAAAGCTGCCTGTGGTCCAGCTGCAGGAAATGAGAAAGGAGTGGGGAACATAACTTTGTTATGGCATGTTGTTTCACCCTTACACCTTTTGGGACTTTTGTATGCAACAGGCAAACATTGTCAAAGTAGGTCTATATTGGCTTGTTTTTGTTGTACTCCTTTAAATATTTTAATCTTCATTAAACATTACAATAACGTTCCTCATCAAATGGAAATATAAAAACAACTTGAAATTGAAGTTAAAATTCAAGGGGCACTTGATGCAGCCTAGTGGAGCTGTTATAAGGGCACAAAGCAGGGATGACAAATCCATGTAAATGTTACATTTAAATTACTCCAACAATTACATAAAACACTAATAATAAACTAAACAAACAATAATTTGATCACACAGTGAAAAAACTCTCACTTAGAAAGTAAAGATTGCCATTTGAGATGTATTTACAGAAAAAGAGGGATTGTGCCTAACCTGAACAAAATTGTAACGATGAGCAGTACTGTGCAAAAGTGTGAACATTTCTGCATAAAAAATTATACTAAACAGTAAGAAGCTAAATTCTCTACCCAGTTAAACCCACTTAAAAATAAGTCTCAGATAAAAATTGTGCAGTTTTATAAGGAAATTGAATTGAGACTTTATTGCACTTGTTTTATTTTTGCATACAAACCCAGAAGCCTTCATCATGTGGTTTCTTTTATTTGTCTGAAAATTGCTCTGTCACGTAAAATGTTGCGCAACATGTGAAGAGGGAGTCAGTTGAGATTCAGCATAAATTGGACATTGTGGGGAAAACTGGTCTAAAACATTATTTTAGGTTTATAAATATAAATTAATATAAAACACTGAAGTAAATGACTAAATTTGCCAATGGTTATTTCATCTTCCATAAGTTATTATTATTATTATTATTATTATTATTATTATTATTATTATTATTATTATTATTTCAGGCAATTACTATTTTTAAATTAATTTGTCAGCTTTGTAACTCTGTATAACAGCTTCAGGTATGAATGAGTTTAGACAATAAATTGAAACACATTACTAATGACTGAACTGCTACTGTCTTGTTCTTATGTAGTTAATGATGATGTGGAACACAGTATTACACATGGTAACTGAAACATTAGTGTTTTGTTATTTAAAGTAAATTCTTTACAACACATTGAAAGTATGTTAATGGAGAGTATTTGTTACTCACTGCTACACTACCACTATGTACTGCTGTAGGTTCTTGATGTCTTTTTCTCTCTTCAGGTCTGAACTGGCTAAATAAAAACAGCCCTCTGATCCCATGCTCCTCTGCAGTGACTTAAAAATATCTCATGTAGACTTTTAAGACACTGAGGTAGTGGAATAAGTTATGTATGTTAAGTAGTGAATCTTCGGGAAGAAGGTAAAGTTATTGGAAATGAATGTTGAATGCTCTTATTAATATACATGCTAAGTAATGAACTTCTAGTTCCTATAGTTATTAGGAATAAAATAAGTGCTAATGCAAAATTACCCATGAGGTGTTGAACAGTATAGTAAAGTGTTCATGAATAAATTAGCATAATAACAAAACAAAAATATTGTTCTATGTTAAAGATGTATGAAGTATTTCATGTTATTAAGAGACAAGAAATAGCTATTGGGGTAGAAAATAAGAAATTACCTGAAATTGAGAGAAAGCAACCAATTTGTTTTGATGTCTTGGTGTCTCCGTGGCCTGGCTGTTTGCTCTTCTTTCAGGCAGCTTATGCAAACCGAATCCTTACCTTCTTACTTTTCCCAAAATCTGTTTTTCATATTCAAAGCAAGTAGAAATGGTTACTCTTTACATTCAGGCAGATGGTTGTGTTTAGTGTGTGATCGAGCACACCATAATGATCACACCATGACGATCACACCATAACGATTACACAAGAATGAGCACACAAGAACGATTACACCATAATGAGCACGCCATAACGATCACACCATTACGATTATTCCCCAGGCGCTGTAGAGCTGCCCACTGCTCCGGGTAGGTGTTCACTGCTTGGATGGGTTAAATGCAGAGGAAACATTTCACTGCATGTTGTACCATGTATGATTGTGTATGTGACAAATAAAATTTGAATTTGAATTTGAATTTACACCATAAAGAGCACACCATCACGAGCACACCATCACGAGCACACCATAACGATTACACCATAACGAGCACACTATAACGAGCACACCAGCCCTCAGTCACATCACCGTGCCTACCAACACTCCCATGTTTCACCCATGTATTAAGGCCACCTGCCAGCTCCCTCTCGTTTTGTTGTTTCTCCTCAGAAACTCCCGTAATTTGCATGGCACTCAAACTTTATTATGAACAATATACATGGACACTATACTTGGATCCAAAATTTTGTATGCTTGTATTTACCCAAGTTGCCAGATTTCCTATGAAATACAATCTACACACAGAATCTACACACTATGTACAATTTCAACATATCTATCCCCACAACCTGGTGATAGTGTGTGTGCAACTGCTCTCTGCACAGGCTGAATGATGATGCTAGTTTCATAATATCAGGGCAGGTATGTCAGGTAATGATAAATGTATAAATAAAAATTAAAATGTAAATCTTTTTATTGATTTATTTACTATCTAACCCCTGTGCCAGAAAACCCTCAATTTTGAAACATAAACGTTGGTAGGTATGTAGCAGCTGATGATGATTACCTCATTACTCCAGTGACATCAGTAACAGCAAATATGTTGGTAAACAAGAAAGAAGCCTTGAAGAAAAAAAACAGTAGCTACAAAACCAGCTTGAAATCGTATAGCTGCAGTTTTGTTTTGCAGGATCTGATGAAGATATTTGTTTTGAGACAAGGTTGGGTAATGTTTTTCAGAACACTATTAAATAACCCACGAGTGTGTGTATGAGAGAGAGAGCGAGAGAGAGATAGAGAGAGAGAGAGAGAGAGAGAGAGAGAGAGAGAGAGAGAGAGAGAGCCCTAACCCTCTATTGTTGTTAATGCTGTTAATGTTAGGTACCTGCCAAGTTGACTTAATTATCAATGTAATTGGAGTCACCCTTGAAACCCTTCTCACCTTGGCGCTGATGTCACATGTTGAATGATGTGGTGAACATTATTGATTCTTAACTTCAGAAGATCTTAAAGACATCACGTGTAGAAAGTCATTTTGTTGTCTACAAACTGACCTGCATCTGAAAGTGGAAATACTTGTGCTCATCACTCTCAAACTGGAAGTCAACGTCCCCTTTTGCAACTAGCCAATTATCTATAAAGCCCACACTGTTTTCGGAGCACCACCTGGACAGTCAGGAGTTCAGCGACCATAACCTGCTGTAAGCTACATCGCCACGCCGCATTGGGATGGGGCCAGAGCATACTACTGCATCGGACATCGGCTTCGCTAATTGAAACACCTCTACAAAGTTACACTTAGTAACCTCTGACTGACTAAGGCGTATATCGTTAGCTCCTACATGAATAACTATCTTAGAAAACCTGTGCGTGCCTAGGACCCTAAGATTACCTGCTATGTCCCCCATATTTATTTTAAACATGATTATTATACAGTTGGCTAACAATACAGATGGAAATATCAGACAGTAGAATATAAAATAAAAATATTTCTACTATAGAAATAGCAGATGCAGATGTTTCTCATCTCATATTGATCAAATCCCTGCTATGAAGCATCACACACACACATACACACACAGACAGGAAGCAGCTTACATCAGTCTCACACGGTCTCACTCGTGCTTTCATCATGAGTCGCTAAAATGTAAGATATGTGCCACACTGTAACTGGCCAGCTGAGCTCCTGAGAGCGTTCATAGATATAAATATTCAGATGCTGCATTCCTTGTTTATCTGTCAACGACTGAATGAGTTCTGCTATCTTGTGACGGTATTCAGTGCTGAAAAAAACATCGCTTTACCTTGTTTACTGCGGTTTCACTCTGTGAATAATAGAAAATAAATTTAATCAACAGGAATAACTGTTCATGACGTATTCATTGTTATATGTATAATATTTTAATATTAACATTATATATAATATTGTGACGTTTTTCTCGAACGCCGGAAGAAAAGGAGTCAACGCGGAAGATTCACTCGAACATGGGAGGGACACCCTGGTTTATTTAACAGCAAT
>JAQQZX010072403.1:0-12263 GCA_030068355.1 Notoglanidium maculatum | reverse complement strand
ATGTATAGATTCATAAGTTTATATTCAGAATTTATATACTTTTGTGAAGCTGCTTTGTGACAATGTCTGTTATTAAAAGTGCTATACAAATAAAATTGAATTGAAAATTTAATCTGTCAAGGGGTGGGATATATTAGGCAGCAAGTGAACAGTCAGTTCTTGAAGAGATGTGTTGGACACAGGAAAAATAGGCAAGTGTAAGGATCTGAGTGACTTTGACAAGGGCCAAGTTGTGATGGCTGGAAGACTGGGCTGGAGTATCTCCAAAACAGCAGATCTTGTGGGGTTTCCTGGTATGCAGTAGTTAGTACCTAGCAAAAGTAGTCCAAGAATGAACACCTGGTGAATCAACTCATTGATGCATGTAGGTAACAAAGGCAAGCCCATCTGGTGCAATCCCTAAGAAGAGATACTGTAGCACAAATTGATGAAAAAGTTAATGATGCCTATGATAGAAAGGTGTTAGAACAGACAGTGCAGCACAGCTTACTGTGTATGGGGCTGCATAGCTGCAGACCAGTCAGAGTGCCCATGCTGTCCCCTGTCCACCACTAAAAGTGCCTACAATGGGCACACGAGCATCAGAGCTGGACCATGGAGCAATGGAAGAAGGTGGCCTGGTCTGATGAATTACATCTTCTTTCATATCATTCAGACAGACAGGTGCATGAGATGGCACCAGGATGCACTATGGGAAGAAGGTAAACCAGCAGAGGTAGCATGATGCTCTGGGCAATGTTCTGCTAGGAAACTTTGGGTCCTGGCATTCATGTGGAAGTTACTTTTACCTGCAACACCTACCTAAACATTGATGCAGATCATGTACCGCCTTTCATGGCATCAGTATTCCCTAATGGTAGTGGTCTCTTTCAGCAGCATAATATGCCCTGCCACACTGCAAAAATTGTTCGTGAATGGGTTTAGGAACATGACAAAGAATTCAAGGTGTTGACTTGGCCTCCAAAGTCCCCATATCTCAATCCGATAGTGGGATGTGCTGGACAAACAAGTCCGATCCATGGAGGCCCCACCTCACAACTTACAGGACTTAAAGGATCTGCTGCTTGGTCCCAGATACCACAGTCTTGGTGCCAGATACCACAGTAATCCTTTGGAGATCTTGTGGAGTCCATGCCTCAATGAATCAGAACTGTTTTGGCGGCACAATGGTGACCTACACAATATTAGTCAAGTGGTTTTATTATGGCCCCCATCCCAGCCTCAGCTTCTCATCCTGGGCCAACATTTGTATGGATGGTTTTCATTGTAATTGTTCTTTTCTAAGTGTGTGTGTGTAAAGAGGCCACAGCCCAACCAGGTTTGATGCGTGTTTGGGGTCATTGTCTTGTTGGAACACCCAAATGTGTCCATGTTTCAACCGTCTAGCTGATGGTTTGAGGTTATGCTGAATAATTCTGAGGTTCTTCATTATTCCATCCACTGGCAGCAAAACAGCCAACACCCTCTTACTTACCAAACAGTTGGTAGAGTGTTCCTCTGTACCTGTGGTCATTGTGGCCAAACAACTCAATCTTTGTTTCATCTGACCATAACATTTTCCTCCAGAAGGCTTTTTCTTGGTCCATGTGGTAATCTGCAAACATTAGTTTGAAAGTGTCGATTTTGGAGCAGGGGCTTCTTTCTTGAAGGGGCTTCCTCTCACTCCATGGTGATATAAAGCTCGCTTGACTGTAGATAGTGCTCCAGCAGCTTCTAGTTCATGGCAGGTCCGTGCCTTGGTGGCTCCTGGGTTGTTCCTGACAATCTGAATCAATTTCCTCTCAGCTGAGTGTGACAGTTTGGGTCTTCTTTCAGACCATGGCAAAGTGGCTACATTTTCCAATAGCCTTTACTTGTCAAACAAACCCTCTTATATTGGCACAGAGAAACTACCAGCTGTAGTCAATAATGATCACTATTGGTCTTGTTAATAGGTCTTGGCAAGTTAAGATATTTTAGAACTTTAAACACCATTTAAATTAACTGGGTGTATTTATATTTTTGACCCTGTATGTATAATATTGATCCTGTGCCGATTTCAGAAAACCCAAAATAAATTAAAACTTGTGCAACAAATTCTTTTTTTTCTATTAAAGGTGTATGCTGTACAATCACTCTTCTCCAGAAAAAGAACTGTTCAAAGAAATAATTGCAATCCCAATACTGTCAAGTCATTCATGTCCGTGTATATAAACTGTTGACCACAACTGTATATACAGTAAATACACTATATGGTCAAAGGTTTGTGAAGGCTTGACCGTCACACCCATATGTGGGCCTTCCCTAAACTATTGCCTCAAAGTTGGAAGTACACAATTGTATATGGTGTCTATGTATCCTGTAACATTACTATTTCCAGTACTTATTAACACAGCCTTGTTGACTCTCTCTAGCCATTTCCCTCTGGAGAAATCAACAATCACCATGAACTTAAAATTGTTTTTTTTTAAATGTAGATACTTACCTTGCTTTGTGCACTTGTGCGCAGTCGTGTTGGAACAGGAAGGGCCCATCCCCAAACTTTTTCCACAAAGTTGGGAGCATGAAATTGTCCAAAATCTCTTGGTATGCTGAAGCATTCAGAGTTCCTTTCACTGGAACTAAGGGGCCAAGCCCAGCTCCTGAAAAACAACCCCACACCATAATCCTCCCTCCACCAAACTTTACACTTGGCACAATGCGGTCAGACAAGTACCGTTCCCCTGGCAACCGCCAAACTCAGATTCGTCCATCAAATTGCCAGATGGAGAAGCGTGATTCATCACTCCAGAAAACGCGTCTCCACTGCTCTAGACTTCAGTGGAGGCGCGCTTTACACCACTGCATCCGACGCTTTGCATCGACTTGGTGATGTATGGCTTGGGTGCAGCTGCTCAGCCATGGAAACCCATTCCATGAAACTCTCTATGCACTGTTATTGAGCTAATCTGAAGGCCACATGAAGTTTGGAGGTCTGTAGCGACTGACTCTGCATAAAGTCGGCGACCTCTGTGCACTAAGCGCCTCCCACGCTTGAGTGCTGATCACGAATAATCACATCAAAATTTACCCATCACGTGCCGTTTCAGAGAAATTTTGAACTGTGCTCAATCAGGCAATCTACATCTGATATCACAGTCTGAATTGAACGATTTGGTCAGAGATTTGGGTCTGTCAAAAGCAAAAGCCGAGCTTCTGGGTTCGAGATTGCAGGAATGGTGTATGTGGTCACCAGGTACGAAAATTTCTGTGTTACGAGGCCGCCATCATGATATAACCAAATTTTTTGCACAAGTCAACAGTCTGTTTCTGTTGTGACATTGAAGTTCTCGGCCTTGAGTTGTGAACAAAACCCAGAAGAGTGGCGTCTCTCATTGATTCGTCAGTGTTAAGCCTGAAAGCTGTTCTGCTACACAATGGCAACGTTTATCCTTGGATATGCAGCACACATGAAAGAAACGTATGAGAATATGGAACTGTTGCTGAAGCATGTCCAGTATACCAGGTACAACTGGAATATCTGTGGAGATTCTTAAAGTCGTTGCTCTGTTACTAGGACTGCGACTCGGCTATACAAAGTACTCTTTCATCTGTGAATGGGACAGCCATGCCAAAGAGTCGCGCTATTCTCGACAGAACTGTCCACTCCGTAAAAAGTTAGTTTCAGGACAGAAAAATGTGGCACATGAATCGCTTGTCGGCCCAGCAAAGATACTTTTGCCTCCTCTTCACATAAAACTGGCACTCATGAAGAATTTCGTGAAAGCACTGAACAAGGAAGGTGAAGGTTTTTGTTATTTAAGACAGATGTTGCCAAGAATAACTGACGCCAAGATCAAAGAGGGCATTTTTGGGCATTCCCAGACCAGACATGCTATGAGTGACAAACGGTTTGAAGATCTGTTAGTTGGGGATGAAAAAATTGCCTGGAAAGCCTTCAAAGATGTTGACAAATTTCTGGGCAATTACAGAGCCCCAAACTACATTCAGCTGGCAGACAAACTTCAATACAAGTCAAGTTAATTGCATACAAGACAATGAAGTGAAACATGTCACTCAAGATTCATTTCCTCCACTCACACTTGGACTTCTTCCCTGCAAATCTCGGTGCTGTCAGTGAAGAACACGGTGAAAGGTTTCACCAGGACATTGCTATGATGGAGGAACGATACCAGGGCAAGTGGAATCCGTCAATGCCTGGTGACTTCTTTTGGTCACTGCAACGTGATGTACCAGACATTGAATACAGAAAAAAATTAGGAGCAAAACACTTTTAATTCTGCTGAATTTAATAGCTTATGCAAAACATATAAATGTCTGTTTCTCAGAGTTCCTACGTGATGCAGTAAATCCGAAACTATATTTGTGCATACCCAGTAGGTACCCGTCACAATCAGCAAAAACTTTTCAGGAAGCAAGACTTTTAAAAAAAATTGTTGTGCAGTGTAATCAGACCTATCTTTTTACAGACTGCTGAAAGCTAATGAAATGAATAAATGAAATAAAATAAAACAAATGGAAGTTGTTTCATATATTGACTACAGCCTTCACAAAAGACCATAAATGTTCGTTAAGAAAAGGCCTATTTGTTATTCGTTTTAATTTTTATTAAAATGTATATTTTAGTTAATAGGATATTATATTTTCCTCAATCTTTACAACTGTTTGCAAATAATTACTATTGGTTATTAAGAAAATAAAAATATATATTTTTATTTAACAAAATTAATATTTAATAAAATTTCCTTTTTCACCCAAAACATTGTGGCAGATTCAAATCATGAACCCAATATCGTTAAGCAAATTGTGAATTGGGTCAATCTTTACATGCTCACAAATTGTGTTTATGGCCAAAATTATTCACACACTCCATTACATTTACATTACACTACATCACACAGTGAGTTGAATAAATTTGTGAGTTTTCACTCACGGCTTTGTGCCAAAAAGACCATCTCATATTTTTAGAAGGAAGATAGATAGCAGTACAGTGTTTTGCAGCAGTACCTTCAAGTGGCACTGCATTGGGGCAGTAGAAATGCAACAATGCTGCAAGAGCACAGCCATCTGAGTTGTCCTTCAGCAGGTTGTCCACTATTGGGAGATAGAGCGCAGGCTGTGCTTTAGGGTGCTCCTTCTTGTACTGCCCCTGTGTGTGTTGCAAAACAATATTACAGTTATTGTTATATGCATTGATATTTAATGAGCTGAGCTTTATGACATGTATGGTGTGATGCAGATATGCATGGGGATGCTGTTGGGAAAGAGTGAAAAATAATAAAGATCTCTTAAATCCTGAATATGGAAAAAATATAAATGTTTGCCAAATTACATTGCTAAAAGATATTACAATTATATACTTAAAATGTATTCTGAAACAAGATTACATTATTCTTCTAATACAAGTAATTAATATTTCTTGTGAGAGAGTCTCACCAAATTTTGTTGTATGCAAGTTTAATAACAACGATAATGTATTATAATATAATGACAAACTTATTGGACAGCAGTAGATGCTATAATGCATGGAGTCTTAAACAGAGTACTAAAACAGAGTAAGTCAATATCAGTAATTCATGGTAGCTTGTGCAGAGATGCATAAATAAGCTACTATTTAAATGAAATATACACCATGTAAACACTTTTCTAAATGAAGCAAATACTGTATTAGATTAAAATATATTTAAATTTTATATTATTGATTTTTACATATCATTTGAGTAAATATGTATTAGCTATTATGATTTCTTTATCTCAACAACACCTCAAATGGGTTATGATACTAACTTCCCTGGTGATGCTTTGCCAAGGCATTACTGTAGCCGTCTTCAGTTCCTGTTTTCTTTTGGGGCCATCTTACCTTTAACACTGGGACTGTAACACTTCCTACAGGCACTTCCAAAGTCATACCCTAACAGCAATTTAACAGGCTATAGGAGTACTGCTGGCTAATTAATGCTCATCTGGGGCTAAAGTGGGTAGCAAATCAACTGCAATGTGAACTGGGGGAACAAACGCCAGCTTCTTTATCACACAGCAGCAGCAGGAACAGAAATGAGTTTTTCAAATCTACAATTACATAATTAAATAATACTGTAACAATTGCTACAAAATACATTTCAAAGTACAGTTGACCAACACCAAACACAAAAGATGCGAAACCCACACCAAGTGGCATTAGTCAGCCATGGCCTAAAGGCTAGAGAAGTGGGTTTGGGACCGAAAGGTCGCTGGTTCGATTCCCTGGCAGGAAGTAATGTGAATGAACATCCACGGCTGAAGTGCACCTAACCCCAAAAACTGCTCCCCGCTGTAGAGCTGCCCACTGCTCCGGGTATGTGCCCACTGCTTGGATGGGTTAAATGCAGAGGAAACATTTCACTGCCTGTTGTACCATGTAGGATTGTGTATGTGACCAATAAAATTTGAATAGTGACTGCAGAAGTATAGTTAGTCACTACTACAGAAACAGGCACGAGAGATGATTCACCTTGAAAGACGAGGACCTCTCCCAAACTGCTGTCATAAAGTTGGAAGCACACAACTGTATAGAATGTCTTTGTTACAGCATTACATTTTCCCTTCACTGGAAAAAAGAGGCCTATGGTCAGGTGTCCATAAACTTTTGGCCATGTAGTGTAGGTGAGGGCTACTCCTTTTTGCTTTATAGGCAAGAATCTGTGTTTTAAATTTGCTGCAGGCAGCTACAGGTCACCAGTAGAGGGACCACAGCAAAGGTTTGATGAGTAAGATTCTGCATTCTGTATCAGTGGCAAGGATATAAATAAATAAATAAATATTAAAAAAAAAAAAAAAAGGGAAAGAAAAGACATCTGCATGACTGAGTAAGGTTAATAATGTGAGGTTAGATGGATAAGTGGTTGTTCAGGACTACCCCAAGGTTTGAGTACTGTCAAATGATGTGATGAGAGCTATCCAGAAAGATCATGAATGATAGAGTGGAAGTGATAGTCAGTGGGCTGGACACTGACCAGCTGTTTCTGTGTAAAAAAAACATACAAACAAACAATGGGCTCCACTGTCTAAAACCTTTACCCTGTGATTGAGGTAGGGGGTCAAGAGGCACATTTTTCTGTTAAGGAATTTGATGTGCTCTATAGCTACCACCTGAGTGGCACTAAGGAGAGTGCCGTTTATACACTTTATACATTTGTAAAGTGGCTGCTTGAAACTCATGATCTACCTTTGCCAAATGTTTCATTTTGAATGTTGCTTCATCACAGCCCTTTTGCTCTGGGGTAATTTAGAGTGATTAACTCAATAAAAGTAGCAGTATCAGAATGTTGAGTAATACTTATCCTGAACAAAGTATGCTTTAAGAGCTTATGTAAAAGCTTAAAGAGCAGTATCACCTCCTTGACTGATTCTTCAATGACTTAAGTAGTAGTATATTTTTGGAATGCTCTCTAGTATTGCTTGACACAATGCACAACCAGAATGTGTTATGAACTCTCATAACTCAACTACTTCTTAAGGAAACCACTCTGACAGTCTGGAATGAAAGGAATTTGAAAGTTACATATGTAATTGTGGTTCTATGACTAAGTGGAGACCAATCAGGACACTTGGGTCACTCAGGCTGAATGGCCAGAGGATGAGTGTGACATGGCATGGAATATTTACAGGCAACCCATGTGTGGTCATGGCCACAAAATGTTGACTTTTATTTGCCAAGAAAATGAGCAAAAATACTTAACTAGTTCTGAATGAGCTACTTTGGTGGTCCTCCATTTAGTCATAGAACAATGGTTACCATAACCAATTTTTGTAAGATTTTATTAACAAAGCTTTAGCAACTTCTGTTTAGTATGTGAAAGTTAGTAGTGAGGGCGGCACGGTGGGGCAGTGGTTAGCACTGTTGCCTCACAGCAAGAAGGTCCTGGGTTCGATCCCCATGCCTTTCTGTGCAGAGTTTGCATGGTCTCCCTGTGCATGCGTGGGTTACCTCCGGGTGCTCCGGTTTCCTCCCACAGTCCAAAGACATGCAGATTAGGTCAACTGGCTACTCAAAATTGCCCATAGGTGTGAATGCGTGCGTGTGTGGTTGTTTGTCTGTGTTGGCACTGTGGTGTACTGGCGACCTGCCCAGGGTGTACCCCGCCTCTCGCCCGAAGATGCTGGGGTTGGCTCCAGCTTCCCCACGACCCAGATGGATAAAGCGGTATAGATAATGGATGGATGGATGGAAGTTAGTAGTGTTAGTTCTTTGCAGTGGTCAATATGGCCTAACCGATAAGGGTTCCAATAGCGATGAAAAATGTCTCTGGTTTCTGATAACTGATATTATTGGCCGATAGCCAGCCCTCAAAAGAAATTTCATTCAAATAGAAATGTATTAAAATAGTGATAGTACAAAAATACTTAAACAGGCCTAAACATACATGGGAAAAAACATTTTGAACTATATACACAACAGAATTACTTTACTTAGTCGTAAATACGTAAATAATCAAAGAAATACAAAAATACTCAGTATAAGCTTTATGGACAAACATGGCTGTGTGGTCAATTAAAGGACCACATGTTCTGAACAAATACTAGAGGTTCTACCCATTACAATGGAAATAAAAACATTTCAAGACACCAAGCTGTGTCAACATATTTATGTTTTTGGTGAGTTACTGTACTTAAATGGGATAAGTACAGTATTTTCTGTGAGCTGTTTCCATTGAGTCCAAGACAAACCCGTTTCTCTTGAGTTATTTTGGTTTTGTTGAGTTTTGAAGGTAAATAAATGTGAGACCAGAGCACAGAGCTCTGACTCCACACCCCCCACACCAAGTTCTACATGTGTAAACAGAGTGCATACATAGCCTAATTAATAAATGTCATTGTTGTAACCCTGCTCCCTATGATTAACTGGCATTTTCATTTGATTGCGGTTAGCTTAGCATGTTATTCAAATAATGCTTAGATTGCACACACTGTTGTTGAATTCATGCCTGAAGACTTATATTGTGCAAGTGGCAATTAATATCTGCGCATGTGAAATAATTTGCTTCAGGACATGTTTTATCATGCTGATGACATGACAAATATGTCGTCATAGGATGCCAGCTTTGGTTACAAACTTTAAAACAGCAAACTTTTAACAGTGGCATCTCTTAGTAAACATATGCATATAGAAGAAATAGAGCATATGTATTTGTTCTATAAACTCAAAAGGCCTTTGTAATATAACCTCTATCACTATTATAAATAAACAGCATTTACTTTCACATCATCAGATTCACAAACCTCACAAATCATTATCGGCCAATCTTATCTGCCTCTTGATACATCAGTCAGGCCTTAGTGATCACCAATATGTATGTGCCCCATTTTCACATTGTTAGTCTCTATGTTTGTCACAGTTAGAAGATTTAGATGTAAATTAAACATATCTTTGCATAAAACTCACCTTTTGTACTGAAGGTTTGGCCATAAGTGTGTTTCCTATTCTTTGCTCTTCAGCCATGGTCTCCCTCAAGTATTCATTAACCTGCAATAGAGCACATGGAGCTGCAAGTGAGTTCTATTTCACTCTTCCTACTGCCAGGGACACTGAGAATCAACTGATACCTTCTTGTGCACATGTGCAAATACCTCTTAGTAAAGGCACATAAGGCGCTTTTGGACCAGAGGAACCTTTCCTATTTGTTAAACCTGCTGGATGAAGTAACTCCTTTTTTGTGTTCACATCAAAGGAACTGGGACTGATTATAGTTCTTAGAACACTGTTTTTAGAGACTTTTATTTAATCTCCCAATTCAGTGTAGGTATTTTACCAGCACAATAGAAACCATGAGAGCTGCATGTGTGCAGTAAAGGGTCCAGAGGTAAGTGTAGTGAGTTTCTTTGAGTTGCAAAGTCAGGGCTTTGTTTTTTGGTAGGTTAGTGAGCATTACAGTAACAAGATAAAAGATAAAACTTAATGAAATGCACTTACTAAAAAAAATTCACATGACAGCATGCACTGGTTAACAGATGAGAGAAGCTGAAACCTGAGGTGGAATGGATGGCAAACTAAAGTGAAACTAAAAAAGTAGACAATTAATGTTTGATTTAAAGAGACATGCATGTGCTGCCTCTCATTATTATGACAAATCCATATGGTAGAATCGTAAACAAAGAGGAAGCGTGCAGTGAGGTGAGAATATGTGGCATGCCCCAAATCACTGAAATATCACTATCAATGGATTTTCTAAATTTCCAGATAGTCTATATGAAAAATCTTCTTGTCTTCATATTGAACAGCTTAACAAATAAAAACAAATCGTGTGCACTCCCTCCAAGAGACACAGCAAGAGAGGGGAATACATGACATTGGTTGAAATCACTCAAATAATAATAAATAAACTAGAAGGGATTTTTAACTGACAGATAGTTCTAGTCTATACAGAAAATCTTTCTATTGAACAGCCAAATCCAGTTTAACTGGAAAAAGTCTGAGTTGGGTACAGCCTTAAATCTTTGTAAAAAGTTAGCCATGTAAACAACAGCTCTTAAAAAGTTATAGTTAAAAATGAAAGGGGAAAAAAACGAGATAAATGGGGATATGGTAAAGTCCAGACTTTATTGATCCTATTTGCAATAGAGGAAATACAGTGTGATTGTGATGCAGTTTACATATCTTCACTGTTCCTCCTGGTGGTGTTCTCAGGGGAGGTCCCCAGCGGAAGTGACTCTCAATAATTCCCTAGAAAGGTTTGGTCCAAAAGCGCCTATAGTTACATGGACCACATATACACCAGTTATCCACTTATCTGCTTATGTCAATAGTTGGAGGTATCCAGATTATTCTAGTGTCCATGGCCTCAGCAGCTCATATAAAGATGTAGCAGTGTCCAACTTGTCCAAATCCTCTGAAAATGGGACTGAAAAAGATCCATATCCAAATGGGTCTTAGTCTGTGAATACTAGCTCACAGACTTGGCTGACGGGCTCTAAATTGAGTAGGATTGGATATGCAATCAACGGCATCAGATAAGTGGGTGAATGAAGTGGGGATGAATCCTAATATCCTATAATAATATTGCAGAGATACAAATTCAGCTCCACTGTTGGCCGCCAACCTTCTTGGGACTCAGGGACTCCTTGATCTCAGACCCAATCAAAATTCTTGGATAGAGGCACAATCCAAAGTAGGTGTCGCCGTTCATAAAAAAGTCTTCCAAGGGCAGGTATTCTAATTCAAATTTCTACCTCTCCATCTCTCTTTAGAACCACAGGTGTACTACATGACCAAAAGTACTACAGGCCACACAATTCATCAGCTTGAGGCTACATTCACTGAGAATGCTAGTCAAGCCTGACCTGTACAATAGTGCAGCAGATGAACCATTGAGATGGTGCATACACCCAGGGGAGTGGTGCCTGAACCCAGAAGTCTAGGTCTCGGAAAGATTTGCCAAGATACAGCAAGTCCACACATTTCCAGTGTGGTTCTCCCTGTCAAAGCTGAACAGCCCAATTGGACAGGATATACTCATCATCTACTAAATAGCTTTTCTACTGTGTCTGCTCATGACCCTGAGATGGGCAGCAAGACCTCAGTTTCCACTACTGCTTTTAAAAGTGGTTGAAAAATGCCTTCCTCCATCTACGGTCCCAAATGGATGGCAAGATTTGGCACCCTCCTCCAGGTCATCCAGGCAGATTAAGCCCTGTGGAATTAATCACCACCTAAGGACTGAGAGCAGATCAGGAAACACTCCTAAAATCAACAGCCCGTAGTACATAAATTTTGTAGGCATTTAAGTGAAAGATGTTCTGTGAATGGTGTGTACTCCATATGCTATATCTGGTGCATTGTCCAAATCAAAAATACTAACTTTTTTCGAACGACTGCTACATCGCAGCAAGCACTAAATGTGGCAACCAATTTAATAAGTGTTTTAATAACTAATTTTATATTAAACAGAATTTAATCTCAATTAGATTAAATTAACCAAATTAGTTTTGCAGTAGCTACTGAATAGTTTATTGTAGTTACCAAATAACACTGCACAACAAAGTTTTTGCTTCTTGAACACTGTTGGGTGTTTCTTATAGATTTTTGGGTGCTGATCTCGAATATCACATCAAAATTCACCCGTCACGTACCGTGTCAGAGAAATCTTCAGTTTTGTCATGATTTTTTCTTATATTTGAATCCAAACATTTTCACTCCCGTAAATGACTTAACAACGGTTTGTGCAGCCTGCACATGTCCAGGCATGGAATCAGGCCAGGTTGGAAGCTGTTCTGTGGAAGTTGACATCCTGGGCATGCCTGGACAGGTC
>JAQQZX010072352.1:0-12264 GCA_030068355.1 Notoglanidium maculatum | reverse complement strand
CTGTCCTGAAAGTGGCTGTGGAGTCTCTGGCCGTGTGCGCGCTTTGCTGCTCTGATGGCCCGAGACAGTTTGGCCCTTGCTGTTCTTAGGGCTGCCCTCTCCCCTGCCTTGAAGGCGGAGTCACGGGTCCTCAGTAGCTCACGCACCTCTGCAGTCATCCACGGCTTCCGGTTTGAGCGTGTTTGTAATGTAAGATGTTCATTCAGGGAAGCTTGATATTAACTTGGTTCAAGCAGCTATATCAGCAGCAACAGTTGAGTACCTTGGGGGATGTTCAGTATCCATCCCCACAACATACTAACAGGCATTGCTGCAATTTTCACCAATTCTGAGGCTTTTTTTTTTTGCATCCATGGCTGTGCATCACATAATTTCTGCTCTTTACAAAAATACAAAATCTTTGACAAAGTCAGCAGCAGCTGGAGGAAACTTCTTGGCTAAATATAGCCATACTGCAAACTACATATGTGCTGGTTGAAGATACTATTCCAGATTTATTCCGTTCTTTGCTGTCCCGATGGGGATCCAGGGGAGAATAGGTCCCCAACACCCCCTTGCTGATCATAAGAGGCATCAAACATGGTGACTTGTTGGCCGTGAGTTGTGACCCATGTCAGTGGAGGAAGAGCTCACGGTATTTGAGAAATGTGGTCTGCTGTAGTTACCACAGGTCCAACATGGTACTGTGGCTCATATTTCACTTAGATGAGGGGACAACACCTGGCAGAAACACTGACCTTACCTTTACTATCCCCAGAAGTTTTTGGGAGAGGATCAATCAAGTAATTTGAACACTTTTGTTCATATGCTTGAGTATACCATGCCTGTGTTCTTGGTGCACATCCAGAATAAAACTGTGACTCCGTCCACATCCTTGTTGGGCTCTGAGGTAGGTGAAGACCAGAGATGATGAAACAAATTTAACCAATATGGATAATAAACAAACTCCCAACATACAGGTACTAGAATAAGATCTAGATGTTGACTGCTACACTGGCTGGAGGCCTCCATTGTTGTGCTGTAACATGCTGGCAAACATCCCACTAAAGACTTCTCCCACCCTACCCTGAACAATTGCAAAGGAGTAATCTGTACCAGAGAGTTGCATGGCATAGAAAAAGGCTGATATTGCAGCAACATTGTGTGACACAATTGAAAATAATAATACTTACTAAAGATGACAGAACAGTCAAAACCATCACCTCCATCCTAACAATGAACTGATACCACCCCCTAGATATAATCCAAATTGGAGTGTCCCTTACTTGAATGTCCCTGTTGATACTTTCATCCATTGCCCCTGAGATGATTCAACTGTAAAATATTTGACCATGGCTTTGCAGGATTCAAAAACAATCCAATCTGCCGCAACCTTTGAGAGGAAGGATATGAGTGGAGATATTAAAAACCTCTGAAATTCTGAAATTGGCTAGGTTATCATGTTGCATTGTCCAAAGACTATCTCATATGGATCAAAGAAAAATTAAAATCCAAAGGATTAAATGCATCAAGAATATAAGCTATCCAGATGCACATGAACTGGTGGAGAGTTTTCTGACCTACAAATTTGAGAGGTCATTTGATTCCATTGTTAAACCCACTACACAAACTGTCAATCTCAGGACTCTTAACCAAAAACAATACCCTGAACACCCAAAGCCAGACCACAGCTAGTCAAGCTTTTACATACCAAAATCCAAGCATGATAACAGAACATCATCAAAAGAGAAAAAAGAAAAAACCCAGAAACCCCCAGAAGACACCTCAAAAAAAATATTTAAACTTAACATTACATCAAACACACCCACAAAGAAGGTATGGGATCTAATTAAAAAGATGAAGGGCAAAGTCAGCAGACCACAAATTCTATATAGCAAACATCAGACAGCCTACTACTAATTACTAACCAAGAAATATCAAACCAGCTAGCAGAAACATTTGAGAAGAACTCTTCCATCAAGAACTGTCATCCCAAATTCCAAGCCATCTGGATTCAAGAAGAACAATAGAATCAACCTTTAACTATAACAGAGCTCCATAGAAAATACATTACCAATTCCTAAAACACTTACCCACTAGCATACTGCCTCTCCTTCTGGAATCTTTCAAAATCATCTGGAAATCTGGAAACATTCCAAGGTCATGGGCAGAAGCAATTATTATGCCCATCCCAAACCAGAAAAGGACCATTCTGACCCTATAGTCATTTAGAACTAAATTCTGGTAATTGGCTTGGAGCATCAGATGCATCATATCCATTCAACAGTGCACATGGCTGAGGTGCAACTATTTTTCTGCTGGTCCTTTTAGCTCTTTCTTGTCCTCTTCCTCTGCCTTCCATTGGTTGTAGAGTTGAGTGAGGTGCCTGTTATCTTCAGCTTCCTTCTGACACAGGATAACTTCCTTCTTATAATTCCTGATCTAAATGAAATTCTTTTCTGCTGGAAAGTCTGTGAGTTTTACTTTTGTTACTTTGTTACTTTGATCATTCATAAGCACTCCATCCACTTGTTCCACAGTAAACTGTGTATGTATTCACTTACTTTAAAGGATGCCATCCTGATTTACATCATAGCTGTTTCCTGTTCAGCTGCTGTGGTACTCACTCACATTGGCAGAAAAGGACAACCAATTAAAAAGAAAGCTTTGTTCTCTTTAGATTTTTATTGTGGTAAAGATTGTAGCCCTGTTTACACTTGGTTTTAAAATTCATTTTGTGCAATTAGGTCATAAATGGACAGCCGAGACACTTCGCCCTCTACTGGCATAAACATGCATTTACTTACGTTTACATTGCCGTTTATTATGTGTCTCCAAGGTTTCCATCTGACTACTTTTGGTCAAATTTCATTACAGCCTACATCACTTTCGCTAGAAGGTCAAAGGTCCCCACACACAGTTATGTTAAAATGTTAAACCTGCAACATACCTTCATTATTTTCTTGCACTCCAACCATGTACACCGGTGCCCAAAACAACCACCACATCCAGCATTAATGATGTATTTTCCTGTTATGTCTGTGTCAGGGCTGCATCAGGACTCATTAACATTTATACTACAGAATGTGGTAACTACAGTATGTGGTCAAACCTCACCAAGTGGTTTGACTGAATGCACCTTGAATGTGTCTTGGAAGTTGTTTACACTTGTAGTTAGCGCTGTCCAGTTGTGATCAGATCACCCAAGACACATTTTAATACCAAGTGTAAATGGGGTTTGTGAAAAGCATATTTTGTTTTGAAGCCCAATATGTGTTTGTGAAAACAACCACTACGTCATTGTTCCAGGAGGAACAATTTTTACACAGTTTGGCAGAAAATGGCTAATAGGTATTGCCCAGTTGCTTTGACAAGCTGCTTTTGCAAAACCATGGACAGATTGGCGAATAATCAACTTTTCTGGATACTTGAATATAAGTAAGTACCAGTGTGGCTTCAATCGAGGACTCGCATTTGACTTGAGTCCTATTTATGTGATTTCTTTTATCAAAAAAGAACATTTAGTCACTATCTTCTTCGACTGAGAACACTGGGTGTTCTTGTGATAGGTGTGACACATTCACACATTTGGGCAATCCAGGTACTGGCATGTTTACAGCAAGTATAAGGAAACTGCAGAAACTGGAAAACCCACGCAGACATGGTGAGACATCCTAATGGTTATTTTTATTTATTTTTTTTGAGTCCTAATGGTCCCAATAATCATTCAGAATTCCTACATACTCTATGCATTATCTGTGCATATGTTTTTCAGTAAAAGTTACTTTTCAGATTCCAGGCTTATTGTTCGATACATGTACAAAAAAAGAATTGTTTTATTGTGTTTCACTCTCTTTATCAATTGAAACACCAATTTTTGTAAATGTAACAGTGAGTGTTTTTATTACAATAAATTACCATAAATATGAAAAAGAGATGATAAAAGCCTGATTACTGCGAAGGTGATTCAAAATGTAATATAATAAACCATATTTTATTAAAACTTTTAGTGTTATAATGGGCCTCATTTATCAAACTGGATATAAATTTCTTAAAATTAAATTGTTTGCAGGAGCATTTGCACATTCATGAGAAACCAGTGCATTTTGGAAGAAGGGGAAAAAAGCCCCTGAGTTTGTGTAAATTTGCAGGTAAGGAGGCACACTAATGTAAACCTCAAATATCAGCATCAAATCACTGTGTGTTATAAAGATTTGTGACTCTGTGTTTGCGTTTCTCATGATTTCTCAGATTAGATCTGTTGCCTAAGCTTTAAATTATTATTTATTTTCTTCTTAGTTAAAATGGACTTCTTTTTAACTGTGCAATAAGAGGGGTTTCACTGCAGTATTATCATGACACACCTATTAATCTAATTTAATTAATGGATTAGTGAATTAAGATTATGTAATAAATCTGAGTTATTATTCAATTTCTCTTAATTGGGCTAAATTTCCTTACACAACTGTATATTTTACATAGAATAGAGTGGAAGAACAAAAACATCCAGTAAGTAGCAGTTCTGTGGGTGGAACCACCTTACTGATGAGAAAGATCGAAGGACAATGGCTTGGTCAAACTGCCAAACTTGACAGACTTGGTCAAACTGAGTGTAGGCTACAGTAACACATATAACCACTCAGGAGCCAGAGTCAGCAGAAAGGCATATCAGAATGCACGACACATCAAATCATGTGGCATATGGACTAATTGAATCTTTGCAATTGCATAGGTATTCCTAATAAAGCGGTCAATCAGTATATGTTATCACATATGTTATCACATTAATTGTTGTATTAATTAATATTAAATTTATGTATTGAAATAAAAATATAAACCACCCCTTTATTTTCCATATTGCTACTTTTAAATATTCATGAAATATTTATGCCAATGATTGTGGAGATGACAGTACCGCCCAATGAAATGTCACGTTAACATAATGTCAGATAATGTTTAGAGAAAGTAATATTAAACCTGATTACACTGTTTATACTGTATAAACATTTTATAAATGTATATTCACATGGGATTTTGAATTTCATTAAACTCCACACAAGATGATAGACTAACTGCATGTTAAAGCAGACTGTTTAATAAATTAGGGAGTCTGTAGCCACAGCTAGAATAAACACTACAATGCTATCTGATCTCTAATAAAGCATGCTTTCCATGGTTCCATGGATTTCCATGAGTTCTTGGTGTGGATGTTATGAAGGAAATCATATAATGTATTTTGTCATGTAATGGGTTTCAATGATTCTCAGCATGTGTTTTTAAGAATAAATGGATAAAAGATAAATATGATAACACACACAAATACATTTCTCTATCTTCCTATTTCATTCATCAGTCACAGTTGCCACACACACACACACACACACACACACACACACACACACACACACACACACACACACAGGGGTTTGTTCACCCCTGAGGGAACAATCTGGAAGCATAGTATCACAGACTGTGTGTGTGTGTGCATGTGGGAGAGATTTATTTTGTATAAAAGGTATACATATCTTTATTGTAATAAATTAAGTGCATTATCTTGGTCAGAGTCACTGAAAAAGTGGGTCCAGAACCAATTCTGGGAACACTGATTGTGAGACAGAAATACACCGTGGATGGGAAATGCTTGGATGCATCACAGTGCACCATGAACAAACACATACACATATATTGACACCTAGGGTCAACTTAGAGTTTGCAGTTCACCTAACAGAAGGAAAAAAGAGAAAATAGCAGAAATCTTCCAATTCTGGTTGCACATTGCTCCAGTTTATACCAGAACAAAATGGCTGCACCTGTAGCTTTAATACAATTGTCTGTTTTTTGTGTGCATTATGTTGTTATTTTTGTCTGAATTTGTCTGTACAACTTTGGCTTAAATTCAGAACAAATGTCAAACCCTGGTTAGGACAAGTGGACAAAGGACAAGTGAAGGACTATGGACAACAGTCAGTGGGGCACTGTGGGGTTGTTCTAGTGTCTTAGTGGTGTCCAAACCTGTAACTTTTGACAATCAGTGTTTGCCTCTTCTACCTCTCCAGGAAATTCAGCTCTGTCATTCTAACCTATGTTTACATCCCACCTCAAGAGAATAAAGTAGATGCACTGGACTATGTCTACAATGTGATAAAAGGACTGGAGAATTTACATCCTGAGGCTGCATTCATTGTTGTATTGGACATAATTTGGGCAAACATGAACAAAGTCCTCCCAAAATATTACCAACATGTTGATTTTCCCACATGAGCAGACTCTAGACAATTGCTATTTAGCATAAAGGACTGTTACAAAGCATCTTTTGGTAAGTCAGCTCACAATAGCATTCTCTTGATGTAAAAGTGCAGGCAAAGGCTCCCTTCTTTTAAAAAATGACTGCTTTGACACCACAGACTGGGAGCTGGTATGAGAGGTGGCAGAGGTAGATATCAAACTTCATGCAGATTATGTTGTCAACTACATCAGTAAGTGCACGGAAGAGATAATTCCAAAACATTCTGCCAGTGCATTTCCTAACCAAAAGCCCTTTGACAATGGGGATGTTCAAACCAAACTGAGAGAACTTACTGCTGACTACAAATCTGGTGATCCAATTGCCTGCAAGGAGTATTTATATGACCTTCAGAAGGCCATCAGTAAGGCCAAGAACATTTATAGTGACAGTGTGAAAACTCACTAGCAAATCTCTGACATCAGATGCATGTGAGATGCCCTGCATGCTGTTATGGTAGATACAGACACTGTGAAGCTTCACCCCACCCCACTACCAGACAAGCTCAACAATTTCTATGCTCTTTTTGAGGCACATTCACATCAGTGAAGCTCCCAGCTGAACTGAATACCTACTCACTAATGCCAGCAACTGTGAAATGATCCTTCAGGTCAACTCCAGAACAGCACTGGGACTTGATAGCATTATCCTAAAATTATGCACTGATCCCATGAAACCTACCATCTCCTGCTTGAATAACTACCACCCAATGGCATTAACCACCATTGTTATGAAGTGCTTTAATTGAATAGTCAAATCCTTCATTGGCTTCTCTCTGCCTCCCACAGCAGATTGCATACCACACCAAAAGGTTCATCAACAACGTCATCACACTGAAACTGTAAACAGCTCTTAGGTACCTGTGGGGGAGAACTACTATGTGAGAGTGCTGTTCATCACCTATAGTTCAGCATTCAATACTATAATTTGCACCAAGCTTATCACCAAACTACAGGGCCTGGCTCTGGACTACAACCGGATCCTGGATTTTTTGATTGGGAGGCCACGGGTGGTCCAAATAAACACACTCAATTCCTCTTCTCGCATCCTCAGCAAAGGAACTCCTCAAGGATGTGTGCTCAGTGTTGAGGACAACCTGGCAACAACTGTCGTTCCTGTGGAAGCTGAGATGGTTTGAAATAGCCCTGGACATTTTCATGAACCTTTTATGGTTGCACCATTGAGAAATTATTTGGCTGCATCACAGCCCAGTATGCAGCTGTTTCACTGATGATTGCAGGGACCTACAGAGAGTGGTAAGGTCAGCTGAGCACATCATCAGCAGGAAACTGCCTTTTCTGCAGGCCGTTTAGCTGAAATGGTACCTGAGGAGAGATAAAAAGATCCAGGACAGTAGTCTCCCAGGACACATGCTCTTTCAGCTTCTTTCCGGAGCATCTGAGGGGGCACAAATGGATGGCAAAACACTATGTATGCTCATTTTTGCAGGTTAAAACAATTATACATGTCACTGTAGTGGAAGTGACATCACTGCTGATGAAGTATCTAGTTAGAAATGAAAGCTTCATGTATATAGCTTCATGTATATAACCCCAAGTTATTTTCCTCAAGCTATCAATCTGACAGTCAGTGAAAGCATAATTTGCACAAACTGTGCAAACTACCAAATTGGGGTGGGGGGGTGGGGGTTTATACCTCGGATGGGATGTGAAGTGTGTGATGTCTGTGCAACTTTTCTGTGAGGGTTCATTTGGCAAACGTTCTTCAACTTTCATGAGAAAGAAATGTGAAAAAATAATGTGGATAGGTGGAGTAATAGTGATTGATGAAAGGGCTGTGAATCTTGTGTTTAAGATCACCACAGCATCCACAATCACTCAAGTACCAAAGTAACAGCAGAAGAGGATTATAAAAATGCAGATCAGCAAATAGGCATCTGAATTCATTCAGGACGCTTCAGTAGGAATCAGTGACCAGATTTACAAAAGCCTGTAAATAAATAAATAAACAAACAAGCTAACAAACAGACTTTCAAGAGCATAATGAATAAAAGTATATTTCTGTCCCACTGAAGCATGTGGATGAGCAAGAAAGAAGATTATCTCACAAAGTGTGTGAGGAGAGTGTTTCTCTTGCTGAAGGACTCTTTCAGGCCTTTGCATTGTAATAAAAACCTGAATATAAAATATACAATATTATGATGTTTTATGCGTGGTGTTTACTATAAATGTTTTTGAAATTTGTTGGAACTGCTAGTTTTATAAAAGCACCACACTTCTGAAGGATTAAGACTGTGAAATAAGGAGCATAGTCTGCATGCACTCAAAAACTCAAACACTCTTGCATGCCGCCTGACTCGCATTTCAAACATTCAGACCTCTTAAAGATTATGAAGGAATTTTCTGGTTTATTGTGTATTTTGCTGAAAGGGTAAGCACAAACAACAGAGAGGGCCCTTACTCATCAAATCTAAGTCTAAGTGCAGTGGTCTCATTTTGTTTGCAAGCAAGCTCTAGCATGTTTTGATTGCAGTGAGACAGCAATGCAACTCTGAACTGACCCAACTGCAGGAAGTAAAACAAACATGTTAATATTTTGGATCGCATGCAGCATTTTTATTTCTTTATACATGCAAGCTAAACATAGCTGTGTGACAATTTTTTTTTCATTTATCTCATTTATATAACTGTTTAATTATTTATTTAGCACTAACTCCATGTTGTCCATGTTAATGTGATTTCTTTTTTTTGTGATTTCTGCATACACTTGTTAAGGATTTGTTAGCAGTTAGCGTCATGTGTCATCTCAAAGAAAGCAGGTTCTGGGTTCAAAACTGTTAGTCGTACAGAGGTCTGTCCATGTGGTGTTTGCGTGTTCTTCCCATGCCTATGTGGGTTTCCTCTAGGCTCCTCCCTCAGTCCAAAGACATGCAGATTAGACTAACAAGCTACAACTACTAATGTGAGTGTTAATGGCTATCTGTCTTCCTGTGTTAGCCCCGGTTTAGAGTGGCATCCTGTCCAGGTTATACCCTGCCTCACCCAACCTCTCCACACTGACCCCACATAAAAGTAGGAATAAAGATATAAAAGAAGAAAAGTTTGATTCTCTGAGCCAAACATGTGCCTGAGAAAATGATTATTGTTGTTGCGGTGCTAGTGTTTTGTTTCTGACTTGATTAAGTATTTGCTTTGTAGAGAGAAGGGCCCTGTTTCAGAAAGCAGGCTTAGTGAAAACTATGTTAATTGACTCAGAGTTGAAGGAAAGCCAAGACTCATAAAAGAATTCCACATAATTGCGAGTATCAGTCGGAGCAATAATTACTATATTTAGTATAAAGCTTTGAGACTTAAAGCATTAATCAGTTCATTTGATAGATTTTAGACTTTCCAGGGCTGATTGGTTGTGTAGATAGCAGTTGTATTTCTATCGATAGATAGAGCAGGATTTACCACAGCATTAATTTGAAGGTAAATGATAGCCTTTAGCATTTAAAATGAACTATACCTCACAATATAGCTGCTGTAGCTAATTACTTTTCTGCACTGTGAAGATGTGATGCAGCCTATATCATCAGTAATATGGAAGAAAAGTGGCCTGGATCTGTACGTGACTCCAAATGTTTTCGTGAGCACAAGATTTACTAGTGGTGAGTACAAGCACAATCACCTGGAATGGTTTTCCAACATTCTTGAAGGAGTTCCCATACATGTTTAGCACTTATTATCTACTTTTCTTTTCCTCGGCAGTTCAACTCATCCCAAACTATTTCAATTGAGTTTCTGTCAGGTGAGCCAGGGTAGAGATGACCATTGAGATGCTCAAGGCCCAGTTCCAGTGCCTTCATAGGCTGAGGGTCCCCCCAGAAAGGGCATGTGATGTTACTGCTGCATGCGTAATTCTCCCCAACATTGCCACAGTTAAAGGAGAACAATCTCCTACTTAACCAGTGAATGATCCTGATAACAAACATCCTGATCACTCCACTGACATGAGACAGCAGAGATACAATATGCTACCATCTATCGAGTCTGACTGATCACTTCCCCAGAGTTCAAATAAAGACAATAAGCCTTTATTTTTATGAAGTTTTTCTAAATTTTTCTAAATGTTGTACAAACAAGTAAAATCATCCATCTGTGGGCACCTCACTCACCTATAACTGATGTTCCAGGAGTTATATTTTTATTTTTGTTTTTTGCATCTGCATCTATGTGGTCCATTTGTAAATTAGATTTTTCAATTTGCTTCTATAAGTGCATCTAGTACATCTGTTTTGCAGGGAGTTATAGGAACACAAAAAATGTCATTGAATTTCACAGTGCATTCATTGTAAGTCATGAGCTGATCCTGAACAAAATCTTACTCAGGCAAGTTGTGTTGTATAGGTGGATGGGCCCTCTTCCTCACTGTACTTTCCAGCATTGCTCTGGAGAATGAAGAAAGAAAGAAGGGGCAATTATGATCAGCAGCTGTTATGTTTAAGGTGTAAACCTCAAAAGACCTTTATGTGTCTTCCAACTCTCTCTGTCTTCCTCATCCTCCTGTAAGGAAAATTAACAATTTTTGTGTTCTACTATATGAAAATTCTGCAGAGGTCTGTTATGGTAGAAGGCTCCATCAGACAGGTTACACCATCAGTAACCGGTTGAAGATGAAGAGGATTAAACAATTGAATCATAACATTACCCAGAAATGTGTTCCACCTCGTTTGAATTTTGTTATTACAACAGTATGCAGGCTACATCACAATATTTCAACTATATAACTCTGAGTCACCTTAAAATGGTGTGTGTATCACAACTAAGAATCTGAAAATAGTAACAGCAGTAAGTTACAAAGAATTGTAGTGCTGCATGAAAATCAGTGTGCAACATTGTGTCTAAGATGGATGGGTGGGTGTCACTGAGCTAACACTGCTAAAAGGATAAATGTACATAAATCATTAATTTGAAAAACTAACCTCTTTTGTAGGCCCTTGTGTCCTAGAGGGTGGTAGGGTCAGATAAGGCGCCTCCAGAGATGCCTTCAGCAATAGATCACTCACTGTTTTTTACTGAGGGCCATCTCTTTAGCCTCTGTGAGTGGTAGTGGTGGTGTTTTTTTTTATTGTCTATAATGAAGGTAAAACTTGAACATATCCAGCAAGCACAGATGTGGAGACTTGTATGTATGAAGGCATTTAGGTGTTTCTTTAAAATAGACAATATTAAATAAATTAAATAAAATATAATACATGCTGATGTTCTCCCCGTGCATGCGTGGGTTTCCTCCGGGTGCTCCGGTTTCCTCCCACAGTCAAAAGACATGCAGATCAGGTCAACTGGCTACTCTAAATTGCCCATAGGTGTGAATACGAGTGTGTGTGGTTGTTTGTCTGTGTCGGCCCTGTGGTGGACTGGCGACCTGCCCAGGGTGTACCCCGCCTCTCGCCTGAAGATGCTGGGATTGGCTCCAGCTTCCCCGCAACCCAGATGGATAAAGCGGTATAGATAATGAATGGATGGATGGATGATACATGCTGAATGTTATAAAAGCCCTAAGAGGCCATGAATTAAAAATTTTTATTTTGCCTGTTTTCTCATGGTAATGAGTTATTTTTGTTAGTATCATAACATTGTTTTCCCATGAAAGTGACATAATTTCTCAAAATCTCAAGATCACATAATTTAATTTTCCCATTATAGTTATAAAATTTACCTGTAATCCTGCCAATCTGCATCTCTGTTTTATCATCCAGTATCCATGGAGTCACTCTGGGTCTCATAGCTGGTCAATGATATTGTTAACTATGGAATCAAGCTTTGATTGCTCCAGATTTAAAGCTGCATTCTTGCTAACTGTCTTTTTAAAATGATGCACGTTGCGAACAGTAATGTGAACACTGACTGTAATGGCATGTGAAACATTCGAGATAAAACTTTTCTTTTCTTCTCTTTGCTTCTCCAGTTAATACTCATGCATTGACTAGTTCAGCAATTTTCTGCCACCTCAGCTCATGTTCTTTTTCTGTTGCTACTGTATTTCTTTTTTTTTTAGAT
>JAQQZX010072321.1:0-12265 GCA_030068355.1 Notoglanidium maculatum | reverse complement strand
TGTATACACTAAATACACTATACTCACACTGTATACACTGTATACACTAAATACACTATACTCACACTGTATACACTACACACACTGTATACACTGTATACACTAAATACAATATACTCACACTGTATACACTAAATGCACCATACTCACACTGTATACACTGTATACACTAAATACACTATACTCACACTGTATACACTAAATACATTATATTCCCACTGTATACACTAAATACACCATACTCACGCTGTATACTCTAAATACACTATACACACACTGTATACACTAAATACACCATGCTCACACTGTATACACTGTATACACTAAATACACTATACACACACTGTATACACTAAATACACTATACTCACACTGTATACACTAAATACACTATACTCATACACATAAATATTTGCTGTGATGTAATAATTATTTTTAAAAAAACATCATTATCTGTGTTTTACACTTCTGTGTGAAGCTGTAAGTTCCTTTCACTGAATGTTTTATTTAACTGAATGAACACTAATGATAGCTAAAGTTAGACAGATAAGGTTAGGCATGTGATGTGTAACATACAGTGCAAGGCCGGAAGAAGTGATATAATAGGATGATGCTCCCAAAACAAATTTCACACCACTAAGAAACTCAAACTATAGCTGGGTGGGGTGGAGATTAATAAATACCACAAACGCTCTCAGATCATCTCACCTGGTATCGATTCTGTTCCAGGATGGGTCCTCCAAGAGTAACTTTAACTCTTCTTTTGCTTTTTTCAATCATTATAGTGAAGACGACCTCCAAAGACAGGTAAGATCCTTTATTATTTCTCAGATTTTCTATTTTTATTATGGAGAGATTTATAGTGCAGCTGACATTTTTGTTAATTCTGTATGAATGAGGTTAAATGAATTGAGATTACTGTGTGAGAGATTAAAAAAATACTCACCCCAAAATAATAAATGTTTGCTGAAGTGTCAGTCTTCAGATTAATTAAATAAGGCATTAAAATTAGATTTGTTAAATAAGTGCAAAATTGGTCACCTTCTGAAAATTGCTGAGAATGCTGTTAAATGGAACAAAAAAGCCCAGATCTTAATTAATTGTGTACACTGGCACCACATTAATGAATTACTTTTCAATTATCCCAATTTGTAATTATACAATGGAATTTATCATTTGTTTTCATAAATTTAAAAAAAATGTAATGACATTACATTTTGATGAGAAGCCTGTATGTCCTTTATGTACTTTTGTCTTAACAACTGTGTTGATTTGTTCTACAGTTAAAAGAAAATATGCATTTTGATCGTTTGTGGTGTTTAATATCAAATTCTTCAGCATTGAAACTTGCAGTTGCATTTCTGTGGTTAATGAACAGGTGAGTGTTTTTTAAAGACTTCTTCTTTGAAGCTATTCAGAAACAAACTGTTCTTGCCATGTGGTCCATCATGTTTTTTACTACCATGAGGATTTCCACAACACAGCAGGAATTCAACCAATCAGTAATCACATGATGTTTTTGATGAGTTGTTGTAGATTTGAGATGATCTTGTGTCTGTGAAAATTTTCTGGATGAACTGTATATTTCAGTCCTTCAGGGAAGCTTAATAGGGCATAAATGGGCATAAATGAGCCCAAACAGCGAAATGAAAGCATTTTCATTACCAAGTTTGTTCAGGACATTGAATTTGTGTCTCTCTTTAGGTCCAGCTACAGTAAGAGTAAAGGCCCCCATGGAATATTTGTTTCATTCCAAATAAAGGGTTAAATAGACATTAATCATGAAATAAATGTCTGGTCAATATCGCTTCAACTTCAACTTGTGTCCCCACAACACAGGAATCAGTCAGAAACACATGACATCAGCTTCTGTCATAGCAACGGTGGTGATTTTTTTTTAATACAGATTAAAAAATAGCCATTATTATGTTTAACAAATTCATGAGTATTGAAGTATTGACACTTGCAAATGCATTTCTGTGGTTAACGAAGTTGAACTTGTTAGAACTTGAACTTGTTACATTTACAAAAATGTGATTTAGTAAATAATAAGGACTATTTACCATATGGGCAGAAAATATAAAAAAATATTCAATAACAGACTGATTAACTGTTGAACTGTGCACGAATGTCTGCTCATACAACTTTGCAACAAGTCATCCGAATTTGCTAAAGATGAAGAGAAGTCAGTGTTTTTCTGAGACTCCACCTTTAAAAAACATTAAAAAACATAAAAGTAAAAGCTAGGCAGCGAACAACTATGAAGTTATTGAAATAACCCAATAAAAATTAACATGCAATTGAAGATTAGCAGAACAAGTCATCGCACCAAATTTCAGCTCAATCAGACTTTCATTTCCGGAAAAAAAGGTTTTTTGAATTTAACTCCATCCCTGTTGATATCCAGAACTCAAAACTAGCTCATAATAATAGCCTTAAGATGTCTTTTAAATTTTGTGTGGCTCCATACAACCTGTACTCCATTATACCTGTTTTAATAAACCAAGCTCCGCCCCACTTGGATTGATTGGCATGTGGAGCCTATAGTGATCGCAAGCAACAAAAATAGTTTTCTTGAATATTAGACCCTGCTGAATGATTGACACCAATTTTGTGAACATAGGCCAAAAAAATAATTCTAATTTGCAACCACATATTTAGCACATTATGCCAATTTTCATACATTTGAATGGGTGAGGGTAAATGTTTTATGTCTTCATCCAGGAAAAAGAAATTTCACTATTAAACATATTTTTCCAGAGACATAGTTGTTTTTGAGTGAAAAATAATGAATAGCACCTCCCAGTGGCTGATTTGTGTAAGATCTTTGGGAAGTCTTTAACAAAAAGAAAGCTGAGAGTCTCCCACCCCTCAGGGCATATGTTTTTGCCATTAAATTCCTGCCAGTAACTTGTCCACCCCATGCCAGGTTATTCTTCCTCAGTGGTTCTAAGAGAATAGTCTTATATCCAAGAGGCCCTAGCCACAGGGTTTATCCAACCATCTACTTCACTAGCTGGTGTGGGGTTCATCTTTTTCAGAAAGAAAGATGGGGTCCTTCACCTGTAAATTAACTACAGAGCTCTTAATAAGATCACGGTTAAGAACAGATAGAACAGGGTTATTTAACTCCTCTTAATCAACCACCGTTAGGTGAAGGTTGAAAAGAGTGTGTTTCATCTTCTGTGTCTTTTCTCAGTTTTGTGTTTTGTTTTGCCAAGTGTAGTATCTGCATAGACCCCACTAAAATAAAAACAGTAGCAAATTGGCTGCACCTGTCTGCAGTCATGGTGGTCCGACGCTTCCTGGGCTTTGCTAATTTCTTCCGATGCTTTGTCTTTAGCTTGGTCATGGCTCTTCATACCTCTTTTGTTAAGAAGACCCATGCCCAGTTCCACTGGACAACTTTTTCAGGATCTGAAATGTATCTGATGCACCTTTTATTGTCAAGTTTGGAGTTTTTGACTAGTTCTGACAAGTTGACATGTTCTGGTGCTTTTTTGATGTGGGTACTATCCTTTCACAACAGGCTGGCACAGATCGGACACTTCATCCATGTACCTGTTTGCATACATTTTCTTTAGCCTTTCTACTTCCAGAATGAAGGTTCTAGGACACAATTGATAGGAATGCTACATTTGTTTCCTACTCTATCCTTCCCATCGTCCCACTGATCCCTAGATATTGTGACAGACCTACCAGAATCTCTGGGCAACACCACAGTTTTGCTCATATTTGACTGTTTCTCCCAGGCATGCAAGTACATAGTTTTGCCCAAGCTACCATCCACCAAGCAAATGGCAGAGTTATTTACTACATGTGGTCAAAATCCATGAGATTTTGGGACCTTGTTCCTGCAGTTAACCAGATGATACAGAAAGGCTTTCTGCCAGCTCCTGGGGTCTTCTCTTAGTCTGTCCTCAGATTTCATTCACAATCAAATGGCCAGAAAAAGACTTTTTGTTGCCTGGCCTCATCCAACCCCTCCTCTTGTTATGAACACTTATTCTGGACCAAATCTTCTCACAATATGCTCTGGCACTCATTGTGGGACATCACCTTTCAAGTGTTAGTTTGGGTACCCACCTCCGTTGTTGCCTGAGCAGGAGGAAATCTCCACATTCATATCCCTACAGTAGAACAACTAATATAGCATTGCAGGCAAATCTGGAAAAAGGCTTGGGCCTCTCTTCTGGCAGTCAAGAAGCAAATGGCAATCATCACTGATGGTTGGGACCCACCCAGACCTAAATGTCTGGCAATTCTCTAATGACGTGCCCCATGCCTAGAGAGAACGTTGACCCCATAGGTATGTGGGCACTTTTAAGGTGCATAGGTGAAAAAATTCCATCTCCTATCACCTTCCCTTGTGTGGAATTTGTGGCACAATACCAACTTTCATGTCTCCCATTTTAAGCCAGGTTTTTTATAGTCAGTTCCCGCAGGCACTACTCCACTTGCAAGCCCACATATCATTGATGATGCACCAACTTACACCATCTGATGCCTCCTGGATTCCTAGCAGGTTTGAAGGGTTATGGCCTAGGATCATCCATCCATCCATTATCTATACCGCTTTATCCATCTGGGTCACGGGGATGCTGGAGCCAATCTTCGGGCGAGAGGCGGGGTACACCCTGGGCAGGTCGCCAGTCCACGACAGGGCCAACAGAAAACAAACAGCCACACACGCTCACTTTCACATCTATGGGCAATTTAGAGTGACCAGTTGACCTAATCTGCATGTCTTTGGACTGTGGGAGTAAACCAGAGCACCGGGAGGAAACCCACGCACGGGGAGAACATGAAACTTCACACAGAAAGGCACCCTGGGTGACCCGGGGATTGAACCCAGGACCTTTTTGCTGTGAGGCGACAGTGCTAACCACCGCACCACCGTGCCTCCCCGAACGATCATGTGTACCAAATTGGCACATTTTGAATACTAAACTTCTTAGAGACTTTTGGCATCTGTATTCGGCCTCTGAGAGAAACTAAAAATATTAAAAATAGTTAATTTATTATCTAATGAGTTGGTGAATGGAGAAACAAATTAATATCAAATTCTTGAGTATTGAAATTTGCTAATTAACTTCTATGATTAAGGAAGATTAATTTGTTTGAATTTCACAGCTATTGAAGTTACAAAAATAGGATTTATACAATATTATGAACATGAAGTATAAGCAATATTCAACAATAGATTGTGGGTGTTAGCATGATAACATAATAACATGTGTGTTAACTTGAAAAAATGAATAAAAACAATATTTCAATGCTTACTATTAAGACTATGTAGTATGTGTGATGAGACTGACTAAATGTTGAAATGTCCTCTAATGTCAACTCTGATTTCTTTAAAGGCATCCATCAGAACCTGACAAACAGAAAGACAAGCATCCAACTAATCCTGATAAAGACAAGCATCCATCTGAATCTGATAAAGAGAAAGACAAGCATCCATCTGAATCCGACAGAGAGAAACACAAGCATCCATCCGATCGAGAGAAAGACAAGCATCCATCTGACAGAAAGAAACACAAGCATCCATCCGATAGAGAGAAACACAAGTATCCATCTGACAGAAAGAAACACAAGCATCCATTTGAATCTGATAGAGAGAGAGACAAGCATCCCTCTAAATTTCATGATCATGATGAAAGGTCAGTATTTTTCTGTGACTCTTATATAAAGCTATATAAAACAAACTACAAGCCTTGACTGAAATCAGATGCCATGCTTTCCATTATGTGTTTTTAATACCATGAGAACTTGTTTGGCCGTAAATCCACACAGCACTGCACATCAAATATGTTTTTAACCACTTTGTACAATATCACACTATCATGAAATGCACGCTGGAGGGAATGCAAGTACAGAATTATTTAATGAATATAAAGTGCAAAAAATATTACACGGGAAAATGAACGGCAAGAACTAATTTTGTGTTAAATAAAAAATAATTATAAAATTAATTAATCAAATATGCATACTCGCTCATTATGCAAATTATAGCGCGCGCACACACACACGCACACACACTCTCTGATGTTTAATATCAAATTCTTATTTCCTATTTGTATTCATAGTTGCAGTTGCATTTCTAGTGTTAATGACGTTGAACTTGTTTGAATTTCATTACTATTTCATTTACAAAATATTATCTATGCAAAATTGATGGGAGTATTTAATATATAGACATAAAATATAAGCAATATTCAACATTTAACTACACTTGTGTGTTAACACATACATTAAAATAAGTAAGTAAATAAATAAATAAATAAATAAATATTTCAATGCTTACTATGAAGTAATGTATGCCCTGAGATTGAAATGGAACAGTATTTTTATTTAAGTTAAATTTGCTTAAAAGACATTAGTATTGCATTTGCAAAAAACATGATTCAACAAATATTAAGGGAAGCTTTTAATTAATGAGCACAAAATATGTAATGTTTAGCAACTGACTGCACTTTGCACTCCTGTTAACCCCCACCAATATTTCAGTACTTACTGCTATGTAGCGTGTGCCCTGAGACTGATTAAATGTTCAACTGTGCTGTAATTTCTGCTCATATTTCTTTACAGGCATCCATCTAAAGCTCATGAACATGAAGAAGGGTCAGTGTGTTTAGATTGCTTTAAGGTGTTCTACAGTTATGAGATTTTATGATATCATGATCAAGTTCTTGAGTATTTACTATGAGACTCCATAAATTTTGAACTGTGCTGTAATGTCTGCTCATACCTCTTTACAGGCAATCATGTGAATCTGATGAAGAGATAGAAAGGTCAGAGCTTTTCTGAGATTCCTTTATTAATGCTATTCAAAATATGGCTTGTGATGTGAACTATCAAAATTTTAAAAGTATAAGGGTATTGAAATTTGAAAATACATTTTTATGGTTAATGAAGCTGAACTGGCATGAATTTCACATGATTTCCTCAATATTAATGTGAGCCTTTAATTTAAGGACGTAAAAAGTGGTATATTCAACAATTGACCATGCTTTGTGGCTTAACCCATATATTTAAAACAAACGAACAAATAAATTAATATGTGGTCTAATGTCTGCTCAAACATCTTTACAGTATATTATCTGAATCTGAAGAAGAGAACGAAAGGTCAGTGTTTTTCTGACTCCTTCATTGAAGTTATTCAAAAACAAACTCCAAGCCTAGTCAGAAATCAGATGTCATATTGTCCATCATGTTTTCCTAACCAATTTTTGTCTTTTTCATAAGAAATATGTAATATTCAGCAACTACACATGTGTGTTATCCCATACATTAAAATAAATAAATAAAAAATATTTCGATGCTTACTATGTAGTGTATGCCCTGAGACTGACTAAATGTGGAAATGTGGGATCATGTAAATCCCATGATGGGAAAGAAAGGTGAGTTTTTTCTCCTTCATTGAGGCTATTCAAAAACACACTGCAAATCTAGAAAGAAATCAGAGGCCATTTTCTCCATCATGGTCTATTACCCAGAGGACTGCCACAACACAGCAGGAATCCAACCAATCAATATCACATACTTTTTTGATGAGCTTTTGTAGATTTGGGATGATCTTGTATCTGTCAAAATGTTCTGGACAAACTGTGTTTTTCAGTTCCTCAGGGAAGCTTAATGGGGCATAAATGAGCCCAAACTGTGAAATGAAAGCATTATTTACATTACCAACTTTGTTCAGGACATTGAATTTGTCTCTCTCTTAAGGTCCAGTTACCATATTACAGAGTAGAAAAATCAGCCTGGAGCAGAATCATTTTTTGTGCTTCACAATGTTAGGGACAGTACAGACAAATTCCAAATACAATTAACTTCTGTCAATTCCACATTCACATATAAGGCCCTTACTAATGTTTCATACCAAGTAGAGGTTTAAAATAAACATTTTATTACAAAATAAATGTCTGGTCACTATCGCCACAACTCTGTCCACATTTGGACATGAAGTACCTCTGTCCCCACAACACAGGAAATCATCAGAAACACATGAAATCAGCTTCTGTCATAACTGTGGTGATTTGTTATACAGTTTAAAAAATTATGATGATGCCATTATGAGGTCATTATGATGGTTTCTGGTATTTATTGCTAAATTCATGAGTACTGAAACTTGAAATTGCATTTTTATGGTTAATGAAGTTGAGCTAGTTATAATTTCACTGTTACTGCTGTAAACCTAGACAGAAATCCGATGTTATGTCACCCATCATGTTTTTCTACCATGATGGACTGCTGTGCCATAGCAGGAATTCAACCAATCAATAATCAAATGATGTTTTTCATTGGAGACAAAATATATAGCTACAATATTTAACAACGAAATAATCAGTAATTTGTTAAATTTTGTGTCAGACATCAGAAACTCTAGTAAGCCAGGTAGGTAACTAACTAAATGAATCATGTATATTCAAAAGGCTGGTGCAAAAATACAGCAACTTGTGTAATGACTTTCGTAAGGCAGACATCTTCAGGTAAAAAGCTCACCTGACAAAACAGTCAAAATCCAGAAGTTATTTTGCTTAGCGAGTTGATTACAGAATCAACACATACTGTATAAAGGCAATTACTGAACATATATTTATTTTATGTTTCGTTTGTTTCGGTTAAGGACCAACATCCCCTGCCTTTTATGGCAATTTTTACGAAGCTAGACCCACGCAGTGCCTACAGTCTTATCTGGCAGGGGGACAAATGGAAGCCTGCTTTCTTTATGCATTCCGGGCACTACGAATAAACGGTGGTGCCCTTTGGGTTAATAAATGCTCCAGCAGTCTTCTATAGGTTTATTAACAAGGTTCACAGGAAAACCCTTAACCTTTACATTTCTTTCTATTAATATGACGTGATTATCCATTATCCATGCATTATGCTAGGGAGGCTCTTCAAATCCTCTTCTTATGCTTGTCTTGCCTGATCTTGATGTACCTTCTATAGTAGAGTTTGATGCTTCTCACTTAGGCGTGGGGGGTATCCTTTCACAAGGGGTTTTCCAGACCAGAAACTCCATTCATGAGCCTAATTCTCACAATGCCTCACCACTATGGAGCACAACCATGATGTTGGTATTCGTGAGTCGTTGCGATCAAGGAGGAATGAAGACAGTGGTTGGAGGTAGCTAAACACCAGCTTGTGGTTTGGATGGACCACTAGAACTTGCATGTGTTCAGTATGCTAAACATCTCAAACATGGACAGATCTAGTATGTAGGCCATATTTTTTAACAGGTTTAATTTCATTACTTCCTACGAGCTAGGCTCCAAAAATGTAAAGCTCTATGCCAGTGGAAAGTCTCTACTCAACATTCAGACCCTGAACCTGTTCTCTCGAGCTTGTGCATTGTGCCATAATTGCACTGGGAATTAGACCCCAACAGAGGACCACCTGGGATATTGCTGCTGCAGTCAGAACCAGGACCTTACAGTGGGGGCATGTATCTCAGCTGATGGACATCCAGGACTTAACAGAAGCCTGGAATTTCCTGGAATAGCTGGTGGCCCAGCACTGGTTGGGACATGCACTCCTTTATTGTAGCCTGTCAGGCCTGCATGCAGAATATAGATCCTAGGACACAACTGACAAGATCGCTGCAGCCCCACCCTTTTCCCAGACTGCCCATGGTCTCAACTATCTCTCAAGTTTGTGACGGGATTGCCAGAAAATCAGGGCAATACTGTAATTTTGTTCACAGTTGACCAACTCCAGTCAATTTTCTCCCAGGTATGCATTTTCATACCTTTGTCCAGGCTACCATCCACCAAACAGACTGCAGTTGCATGCAGCATAGAAAGAGTCAAAAGAGTAAAAAAAGCTGGGCCCTCAGTATATGGGAGCCCTTTTAGGTGCTTAAACCCATCTCCTATCATCTCCCCTTGCTCAAAACTTTGTGGGTCAACCCAAACGTTTTTGACCCCCATCTTAATCCTGTTCTTTGTAGTCAATTCTCACAGGCAGCCACTCCACTGGAAAAACCTCATATCATCGGTGATGCAGAAGCGTACACTGTCCGACGCCTCCTGGACAACCACAGGATTTGTGGTAAAATGCAGTACCTGCTAGATTTGGAGGGGTAAAGCCTTGATGACATGTGTTGGGAACTAGCTCGGCAAATTTTGAAACCTGAACACAGTAGAACATTTTGGCACCAGCTTTTGGTCTCTAAGGGACCAAAACAGTCAAAATCCAGAAAAGTTAATTACTTCACCTCAACTAATTTAGTTAATTAGTTAATACAGTTAATTAATATGGTCTCAATTCTGTGCATGCTCAGACATGGAGCACATTTTGTCCCTGGAACACAGGAAATAGTCAGAAACACACTATCACATTTTATCCTGTGGTGATTTGTTTTACACTTAAAAAAAGTAGGCATTATGGTGGTTTGTGATGTTTAATGCGAAATCCTTGAGTATTGAAACATGAACTTGCTTTTTTTGTTAATGAAGTTGAATTTGTTGTTAGTACTGCATTTACACAAATATGACTTACCAAATATTAAGAAAAACCTTAAATTTATGAACTTATGTTATATCGAACGATTGAGTGAACTGTGTGTTAACCCATATATTTGATAAAAAAAAGAAAAAACAAACAAAAAACCTCAATATTTCAATACTTATTACGAGAGAATGAACTGATGCAGATTAACTTTTCAACTGTGCTGTAATTAGTGCTCATGTTTGTTTACAGGCATCCATCTGAAGCTCATGAACATGAAGACGGGTCAGTGTTCTACAGTTTTAGAAAAAATGCCAATATGATTTTTTGTGATGTTTATCAAATTCTACAGTACTCAAAGTTGAAACTTGCAATTGCATTTTTATGGTTAATGATGTTGAACCTGTTTGAATTTTATTACTATTGCTCTTCCACAAAAAATAATAATTCACCCAATACTAAGGGGAGCATTTCATATATGAACATAAAATATAAGTAATATCCATACACTAGAAAATTACATTACATTTCACTATTGGCCGTTATTCAGTGTTTGCCTAAATAACTGTTAAATCATGCTCTAATGTCTGCTCATACTTCTTTACAGGCAATCGTGTGAATCTGAAGAAGAGAATGAAAGGTCAGTGTATGTCTGAGGTTCCTTCACTGAAGCTATTCAAAAACAAACTCAAAGCCTGGAGAGAAATCAGACGTCATGTCGTCCATCATACTTTCTTTTACCATGAGGACTGCCACAACACAGCAGCAAATCAACAAATCAATGATCAAATGATTTCTCTTCACTGGAGACAAGTACTACAATATTTAGTAATGCAAAATGTTAGTCAAAGCATCTACATCCACTTAAGCTGTGAAAGTGCAGCAGGTGAGAGGGCAGAACTCTAGTTAGCCGGCTAGCTAGCTCACATAAATGAATCATGTCATTTTAGAGATGTGTGTGATTTAAGGAAGTTTAGAGTTTCATTTCTACTACAAAAATATGATTTACTGGAAGCCTTTAATTTAATGACATAAGATGTATGTAATATTCAGCAATTGTGCATTGCAATTGTGCATGCATACATCTGAAAAAAACCCCAACATATTCTAATACTTACTATTATGTAGAGGTTGCCGTGAGACTGGTTAACTGTTGAACTGTGTTCTAATGTCTGCTCATACTTCTTTTCAGGAATTCATCTGAATCTGATGAAGAGAAAGAAAGGTCAGTTTTTTTCTGAGATTCATTCATTACAATTATTCAGAAACAAACAACAAACCTAGACAGAATCAGCTGTAATGTTGTCCATCATGTTTTTCTATTAGACAAGTTATGTAGCTACAGTATTTAACAATAAATTATTTAGCAAGCTGTTAAAGTGTGGGTGAGGTGGCAGAAACTTAAGATGCCAGGTATCTAGCTAACAAACAAATTATGTCAATTCAGAGACCAGTGTTATAAATAATTACATAAAAACATTTTGCCCAATATTAATGGAAGCATTTCATATATTAACATAAAATATAAGTAATATTCTACAATTGACTGCACATACATTTGAAAAGACGTTTATACTCCCTGTAGATGCCCTGGAACTGACTAACTGTTGAACTGTGCTCTAATGTCTGCTTATATTTCATTGCAGGTATTCACCCGGGTCCGACCAGACGACGGACGAGAATACGCCCGGGTCCGACCAGACGACGGACGAGAATACGTCCGGGTCCGACCTGACGACGGACGAGAATACGTCCGGGTCCGACCTGACGACGGACGAGAATACGTCCGGGTCCGACCAGACGACGGACG
>JAQQZX010072311.1:0-12266 GCA_030068355.1 Notoglanidium maculatum | reverse complement strand
CTAGAATTATACTTTACCTCAGTTCTAGAACTTCAATTTACCTCAGTTCTAGAACTACCCTTTACCTCAGTTCTAGAATTATACTTTACCTCAGTTCTAGAACTTCACTTTACCTCATGCTTGAAACATCCATTTCCATGAATCAGCTATTTCAACCTACAAAAGAAACGTACACTTTAGTACACTTTCATCCCAAAGTAATACCTGGAATAGACCACAAGTGACACTCTCAACAGGAAGTTGCATCATCTGATTTTCTGAAGACCACAGGAAGAAGACTAGTCCGTTCTTTCATTTGTTTTTCTTTATTTTCAGTGGTGTTTTGATTAACAGCATTAGCATGGATGCTATTTAACCATATTTAGTGTATTTTTTTGTGTATTTGCTAATTTTATGCTAAAGTCTCAGTAACAAATGTTGTATGAAATGGGTTAACACACACACACATGGCCAAAAGTTTGTGCACCCCTGACCATCACAGCCATATACCAACTTTTACAGATTTTGTGTAGGAGCTTCTTATTTTAACAACACAAAAATATCTCTTTTTGTTCCATAATAGAAATGGCAGATGAGCTGATCAACATATGAATCTGGAATGATTGACAGTTGCACTGATGTGCTGCTCTCGCTTTGTCATGGTAAATGGAGATTTTTTTAGTCCATTGATGTGAAATAAAAGCGGTCAACGTGTTTTTTTTTTTTAAATAGCTATCATTAAAGTACATGCACAGTTAACACCAGTTAACTACTTTATATTTATAAGGAATGCCACTGAGGTCTTTCAGCTAAAAATAATTTTAATTTTAATTATAATTGGACAGTGATTTAAAACACTGTTTGCTTTGCTTTCCTGTGACAGTCACCATCGCAGAAACCATTCATTATTTGTAAAAAAGGATTATCAAAAATGCATTGTTTTAAGTTTTATCTGTTCAGTTCCCACCCTGGCCCATTCTGCTGTATTCTAAGACTGTGATTTTATTCTTATAGAAATTTTATTTTCGAGCTTCTAATAGGCAGTACTGTGATGAGATTTGTTGGGGGGAAGCATGGGGAAGAGTGGAGGCTTGAGGGGATGTGAGACCACAATAAACTGTGAAGTGGGGCTCATGTGGGAAACTTTTACTTCTGTTCTGGACAACTATGTGTTTCTGATTTCGTGGCATCAGTTTGGTGAAGAATCACATGTGAGTGTGATGGTCATGTTTTCACAGATATTGGCCATATAGAGTGTATTTTAAATGGTTAATTTCATGTTTTCTTGAATTATTTTTTTTTAATTAGAGTTAAATGGCACCTCAAATCATGGAATCGCTTCTTTCTCTCGATTAAAAACTTGCCTACTCGATCACTAATGAGCGGCGTCACTAACGGAAGCCGCATGTCGTACGTGGTAGTGTATACGGACATCATGTGGTGGTGTGTGATCAGCGAGAGGCAGCAGTGACAGTCACAAGTGTTACTGTATAGTGAGTGCACTGCCTGAACACTCAGTATAAGTGCTGCAGCAAGAGCCCTGATCATAGGACTTGATCGGTGACATGGAGAGCTTTTATTTTCAGAGATAAGTATCATTTTAGATGAGTGCAAAGCTTTCTTCTAAGAGGGAGACGAAGGCTCTGCCATTTTTTAAGCTTGATGTACAGGCAGTGATTGACTCTGAGGGGTTATTTCACCTCTCAGGAGGACTGGCGCTCCATGCGGACCCGAGTGTGCCAACACAATATTTCCTTTATTAAAGATTAAAGATTAAAGACAGATCACCTCTCATATGGTAACTTTTTTTTAACGTTGAAAGCACCAATACAAAACTGCATTGTGTATTTTTTTTAACCAACATTAAATCAGAAAGCAGGTTATTTGTGAAGAAACAGTTTAAATGCAGTAATAATAACAACAGCACATTGTTAAAACCAGATTACACGAATGGGAGATTTTGCTTTAAGTTTTTTCTAATTCATTTAAAATGAATACCAATTAAGTAATTCAACTAATGAAAAGCAATTTTTGCTTATTAAAGGAACCATTTATTTATTTATTATTACTTATTTGTTGGTTTGACCTTTTTAGCACCATCAACCACCTAAATTTTATTTTATTTTATTCCTTCACATCATTTCAGTTATTTACTCACTGATGTGGTACATGTTAACCATTACCCATCTAAATTATTTATTTATATATTTAGTCATTCATTCATTCTTCTTCTTACAGTTACACTGTATTGCCTCATTTTCATATCTAACATAACAAGAAATTTGAATACAAAAAGAAAATCCTGTACTGAAGTGTATCGCTAAGGAAACGAGCCTATTGGGGCTAGCTGTCATGTCATGCAGTTTTGATAACAAGTGATCTACAACAATAATTACAACACACACACACACACACACACACACACACACACACACACACACCGGTGTTACTGACAGTGCAGGAAGCAGTGCAGTAAGAGTCAGGCCTTTTGTCAGGGATAATGGGGATCTTTAACGTCTGGATAAAGCTGGATAATGGCTGCAAGATCCACACTTACAGGATAAACTTCACTACACACAGCTCAGAGAAATAACGGAGCGTATCCTAAACACATGGACTTTCCAGTTCATTTTTGAGAGAGACTTTTCTCTCACAGCGAACAACAGTTCACATTTAGCCAGTTTCAGGAAGTGCTTTATCCTGGTCAGGGTCATGGGGGACCACTGGGTGTGAGGCAGAAAAACAATGAATTAATTAGCTATTACAACACAAGAAAGATTATTTATACCTCTCTCTTCCTCTCTCTCTGTCTCTCTGTATTAGCAGAGCAGTGGCCATTTGTCGTTTTCCATGTGACTGATCTTTAATGCTGAAAGCGCTGCTGAACTAATAGATTAAAGTACTGAAATCAGAAGGAGCTTTATGGAGGTAATTAATGGGTCATTTCTCCATGCTGAATGTTTAAGCGTGTGTGAATAATTGCTAGCATAATGCTAATATGCTAATACACAACACACGCTGTCGCTATAACATGTCCCATAAAGTATGACATTCCTGTAGTGTTTGTAACGCAGTAATGCGCTTGTAGTTCATCATTCACATTTAGTCTCCTCGTTTACTGAGTGTGTGTGTGAGTGAATGGTATGGAATTAAAATAGACCTTTTTGCTAACCTGTCATGGAAAAGAATGTTTTAAGCAGGAGCTGTTAAATGGATTGGCACGATAATGCAAAAATAGCGTGATTTAATGAATAATGATGGGCCGATGATGTCGCAGCATCATTGAAAAACAACAAGAACAAAAAAACATTCCCTGGTCTTTTTTCAGTTTAGGTGACTGCATTGTAATCTCAGCTTCCTGAACTTTTTTTGGAACCTGATGTGGCGTTAAAGTGTGTCCACCTCTAGGTTTGATGTGTTGTGCATTCTGAGATGCTTTTCTGCTCATTATGGATGTAAAGAGGGATTATTTGAGTTACTGTAGCAGTTTCTGAAATGCTCAAACTAGCCCATCTGTCACAGTCTCCGACGTCCCATCTGACCCCATTCTGATGTTTGATGTGGATGTTAACTCAAGCTCTTGACCTGTATCTGCATATTATGCATTGCGCTGCTGCCACATGATCTACTGATAAGATGATTTCATTAATGCGCAGGTATATAAGTTCTTATTAATGTGCATGATGAGCTGTAATATCAGTGGGACACAAAAGCCTCCCTAGTCTGTATCGTTTCTCTTAAAAGATGAAGTCCAGATTGTTGTTTGACTCCATACGAGAGCCGGAGGCACGGCGAAACACGGCATCGACTTCTGTTCTGTTGAAACGCAAAGTGTGTGCAGTTACAGCGTTCAGAAGAAAGCGTATCGACAGTCACTCGAGAACAGATGAACACGTCAATAAACAGTTTCAGCGTCTGTAGTTTGCTGCTTTCATTCCAATACCGTTAGATGTATGCGAAAAACATTCCACTTGCCTATTTTCAATCGTTTTACACTTGGAAAGACTTACAAAGGCTTCCTGTATTTTTAAAAATGTTTTTTTATAAATATCAGATGACGGTAGAGCATAACTCGATGAAACCTTATATAGGAATTCTACGTTATTTTTTTTTTTAACATTTCATACAAATGACAAAAGTAAAATCGAAGAATAAAAAATAATCGAAGGTAATTTTAGCCTAGTTGATTAGGCATGTTACTGCTTTTGGACCATGTAATTATACCTCTTCATGACTTTTAAAATGCACATTTCTGAACAGCTTAAACATTAGATAAAGTGGAGCAGGGGTGGACTCAGGCTGCCTGAAGGGCAGTAGCACCTAGAGGGCATTTCAGCACATTGTTACTATTTGAAGGGTAGTCATTAGGGCACTTCATCATGTTTTATCCATCATATGGGCACCCTAGAGGGCATTTTATCAATTTTTGTATGCTGTAAGGGCACCCTAGAGGGCAATTCATCACATTTTATCCACCATAGGGGAATCTTAGAGGTTGATTTTTCAATTTCTATTTACAGTGGGGCATCCTAGAGGGCACTTTATCCCATATTATCTATCATAAGGGCATCCTAGAAAGAACTTTATCACATTTTATCTTCCAGAAAGGCAGTTTAATAAAAGGCATTTTATCATGAATTATCTACTGCCAGGGCATCTTAGAGGGCAAGTCATTGCAACTAATCCACCCTAGGGGCACCTGAATGGGCACTTCATCACATTTTTCCACTGTAAGGGCAACCTAGAGGGCACTTTTCAACTTTTATCTACTGTAGCGGCACCCTAGATTACATGGCATCACATTTCATCTACCTCAGGGGCACTCTAGCGGGAATTTCATAAGGTTTTGCCACTGTCAGGGCACGCATGAGAGTTTTCACTGTTTTTTTATTTTCCAACCATGGGCGCGCCATGGAGTCCACAAGTATCATTAATAAATCAGATTGCTTACTGTCTGTATCTGTGTCTGCACAATTCATTTACACACATTCATTTTTATTCTAAATTAATTCAAAAGTAAGTGGGATCCAAATTGAAGCATTTAGCTGAGCTGTTAAGGCCCCACAGGGATTCTATGGGATTTGTACTCACACACGCTCATAAAAACAAAACAAAACAAAAAGGTGCTAAATTGTATCATTGCACGTCAGTGTGGTGATGTTAGCACATGCCCCTATTCATTACCTCAGCACACGATTAGGACATCATTCTGAGACAGTTGATGGAGGAAGTTTTGTGGTCAGAAACACTGCCGTGTGTCTTTGCTCGTCTGTTTTAGAGGCAGTTTGTTTAGAAATGCAGTTCAGAAATCAATTTCTCACCATGTTTGCAACACTTGTCCACTTGTTCCCTGTTGTTTTGCACCTATTAACAGCCACCAAAACTACTTTTCCTCAGTCCTGAAGCTGTGTTTCCATGTTAGGCTTCTGTTAGAATTCTGACAGGGTCTCCTTCACATATCACACAGCTTTTCTGTTTTTTGTGACCTGAAATGTGGGCATATATAACTCGCTTTTATTTTAGAAAATGATGTATGATAGAAATTTTGCAATATGTTTTGCTTATTTTTTCTATTTTTTTTTCTTGAAGGACAGCCATAGCCATTACACGTTATAAAACAGGTGCTATATTGCATTTTACTTTCCCAAGTATTTAGTTATTGCTACTTTAATGACCGTTTAATTATACCTTTAACCAATTATAAAAATCTACTTGCTTTGCGTCAGTGAACTGAAAAAGAGGTTTTTATACTTTAACAGTGTCTTTGAATTTTTTATTTTGTTTGCACAGAATTTAAGATAAGACACAGGAAGTGGTACAAAGCAGTTTTGCATTTTGTGTGTGGGTGTCTGAAAGCCAGAAGAGAGACCACAAAGAGGAATATGAATATATAATGAATGTATAATACCCAAAGGATAAAGAGGGGCTAAGCAGTGTAAAGTCCTTTCAAATTAATTGAGCAGCCAAATGTAACAACAATGAAGTGTTTGAAATGGTGCTTGGCTCCAGTCCTCCAGGGGGCAAGAGCGAGAGCGCGAGATAGAGGAATTGGAGGGGGGGAGAGTAATGGAAACTTTTTAACAATTCTCTGTTTACAAAAAGTAGTGTGCAATGGCATCAAGTTTACAATAAATTTATATAAATAATATGCTACATATGCTAAATAATATAATATATAAATTTATGCTTAATGAGAAAGCTAGAGGCGACGGTGGTGAGGAAAAACTCCATGAGAAGACATGAAGAGGCCATAACCTTCAGAGGAACCGGGCTCAAAAGGAAACCCAGCCTCATCTGGTTGACACCAGATAGTGCCATTATAATTCATTTCCCTTCTATAATTGTGTACTATAGAGTCAAAAAGGGCATTTGTGTAACTAGGAACTTGGTTTCTAGGAGCAACTGATGAGTCTGAGCATCAGAGTCATTTATGAATTCATTATAGTTTTAGCTTGAAGTCTTTTGTATCAAACTGAAGTTATTAACTGTTCAATGATGGAGACCTGAGTGCAAATCTGTTTGTAGCATTTGCAGTCTTGAGTCATTATCATGGTTTCTACAGTAAGTGGCACCATCAACAGTAATCTCATTGATCTTTAGGCTGTTCATATGGGGCCATCCTCAGCAGCAGTGAGTAGTTTTCAGGTGATAAGCACTCCAAACAGAAGTAGGACATCAAGATGGATCAGGCAGGTCCAGAGGACAGAAGGGTCAGGATCACTGGTATCTCAGGAGTAGCATGTGTAGCTCAACAGAGAGAGAGAAAGAGAGAGAGATTTTACTTTTTTAAGATGGCTTTAATGCATCGTTTTAGCATATTTGCATTTTTTAAAAAGAACCCCATCAGACCCCCTGCCCAAACCCACACCCTCGACCGCAGAAATCCCAACCCCCTTTCTGTCTTAATTACCTTAGAATCCATAAATCTGTATCAAAGTCCACAGTCCTCCTGTTTATAGTAAAGCCTTTCTTGCAGCTTGATGTCCATCCATCCATCCATCCATCCATCCATTTTCTATACTGTTTATCCATGAAGGCTCATGGGGAAGCTGGAGCCAATCCCAGCAGACTGAGATGAGAGGTGGGGTACACCCTGAGCAGATCGCCAATCTATCACAGGGCTAACATGGAGACAAACACCTCATTCGCACTCACATTCACACCTATGGGCAATTTAGAGAAGCCCATTGGCCTAATTTGCATGTCTTTGGACTGTGGAAGGAAACCAGAGCACCTGGAGGAAACCCATGAAGGCATGGGAAGCACATGATGTCCATTTTCTTAATCTAAAGTTTCTGTGCACTGAGAGCACTTTCAGGTTTTCATTTTATTTTTCAAATTTCTGTGTCTGGGAAGCAGTTTGTCAGTGAGATGTTCTTTTTTCTTTTTGTCAACTCTAAATAAGGCTTAATCTGTGCTGTGCTGTACAGTTGCTTGGTGTGTTCTAAACAGTCTGTACTGGTTTATATGAGTTGACTGCTGGCTCCTCCTTGCCTGTGAGATGTTCCCTTCTTGTAGCTCCTGTACTGATCAGCTTATTGATGAGGCTTTGTTATCTTAGGAATACCACCACTGCTTTGTTCATTCGGGAGGTAGAGTAAAGTGCGAGGTAAAGAGGTAAAGTGTACTTCACAACAACATCCTTGCATGTTTCAGATAAATACATACAAAATCTACAGCACATAGAAAACTGCAATTCTCAGTCATTAAAATATTAAACTACTTTAATACAAAAAATAATCAGCTTTTTTTTTTTTTTTTTTTTTTAACTCATGCTTGAAACATCTGTTTCCACAAATTGTCCATTTAAGGTTAGGAAAAATATACTTATTTTAGTTCCACAACATTTGTTCAACCGTGTTACCTGAATACACTCACCTGTATGAAAAATTCAGAATATTAAACAAGTGTAACAGGAATTTTTATTGTTTAACTAAGAAAATACCATGCAGGGTTATAAAAATGCCCTTTTCCAAGAAAAAAATCTAGCAAAAATAATCCAACAACAGTCAATAATTTTCTTATTAATAATAGCAACAATAGTAATGGTAACAATAATAACAATACTGAATTAAAGAAACAACATAAACTATATGAAAAATTAATGATCATATGACTGAATTGAAATGCATAATTAGGCAGATGATATGGAAAAAGGTGGGTTTTTAAATGTTTCTTAAATTACACTAAACTACACTAAAGCTGTCGGTGGAATGAACAGTACCTGGTAGGTCATTCCACCATCAAGGCACCACAAGTAGCATAGCCTATGCCTACCTAAGACTTCTCAGTAAACTCAGTTATATGTAGGTGTAGTAGGCTGGTTTAGTAATATTTGGCATTAAATTTACATTAAATTAAAGGGCAAACTTTTAATTTTGCCTTCACAAAATATATCCACACAAACACACACCCACACGGTGCATTCACACACATTCACACATGGCAAACAAAAAGCTGAACATTGCTTTAGATACAGAATGCAAGGCTTATGGTTATAGAAGTTACAGTTGAAGGTTTGATGCATGATCACAATATGTTTAAAAAAAATATTGAACATTTTTCCCAATCAAACAAATGCAGCAAAGGTCAAACATAAAATATAAAATAAATGAATTGTAATGTACTTGAAATAAATGAAATATGAAATAAAATCCTCTAGGCTATTGTTATACAGATACTGTATTAAAGACATGGCATTTAACAAACATTACTTATTCATTACGATTAAAGATATTTGTCCCTGAAGGACTAAAAGAATATACCTTACTGTTAACTGTACATTTTGATTTCAGAGATCGAAATGTGTGAAACATGTTTGCAGTGATGATATTAGGAATTGCTTAAAAGTGGCTATTCTCATATTTGTGAGTTAATATACACTGATCAATCTCAATACTGTTCGCTTGTAATGACATATAACACATCTTTCTGTTGCATTGCCCTATGTAAATAACTTTTCTGACTATGTCGGAGAGTTTGGCAGCTGTTTGTTTTTCTGTCCATAAAGCAACCTTTATATGAAGCAGTGATACAAAAGGTAAATCTAGCTTCAGTGTGAAACACCTGAATTTGAAATAACTTTGTATTTGCTTTGTTTTGGTGATATTATCAATAGATTTTATCGCACCAATGCAGCAATTTCTTAGCTCAATGGTGTAGCTGTTTTCTATCATTTTTACTTGTGAAAACCTTTCCCCTGACAATTGCTCTCTCATAGACTTCAACAGTGGCAAGTTCGTCTACAGCAGATAAAGCATACAATGGGAACAGAACGTTTTTTTTAAATTTTTTTCAGCTTGACAACCCAGCAACGCAATGTCATCCAGCTGTTTTTCTTTTGTCACAAAGTGTAGTCATTTACCCAGTTATTAACTAGCCTCTCAACTGTGTGTGATATCTGAACTGGATGTAGCTTGAGAGAGCTGAAGATATGTAGGTTTGGACTGGAGAGTGATGAACTGAATTTGAATTTTGTGTTGGTAGGTAATTAGTTCCATGGCACCATTTTTTTTTTTTGAGTGTCTGATTGTGGCCTTCAAAACAAAATGCAGATGTGCACCACAGGGGTCCATGCATTCTAACAAATGAGGACAAATGGGTTAGTTGGTGAACATTGAAGGACATGTGGCGCAAGACATGCGTCGCTGGCAGCTTGCGCATAATTGCCTTTGCTAAGTCACGTTCATAAACATTCTCTTTAAGAAACAAAAGGCCTGCAGCCACTAGCAGCATCCACTGTTTCAAAATCTAGTACAGGTACACTGTAAAAGAGCAGCCAACTCTGGCACTCTGCTGCCTTCCAATTATCTGCCTCTCTCACAGTCCTCGGCACCCTCGGTACATCTTTTATAGTTTTATAGATAGCAACCTCTGGTGAACTTGGTCTTTATAGGTGTCTATATTCCAAGGACTATTGTGGTGCTTGCTGAGGAATCAAAAGGTCCAGCAACTGTTTTATCACTCCTAACATTACACAATGCACGTAGTCAACAGGGAAACTGTCAACTAAATTAAAGCCATTCAACAGAACACGTGATATGAGAGCCTTTACTCCAAATTCATGGTCAAGCCCATCCTTAATCACCCTCTCACCACACTATACAAGACGATCACGGGTTCTTGGCTCAGCCTCAACATCTGTATAGACTCTTGTGAGCCCTTTTCCCCTTTCCACAGTTTGTCCCTTATTCAGGCATTCGCACCATTGAACTGATGTATCCCTCAAAACATGCATAAAGCTACAGCATCACCTGAGCAAAGTATAGAGAAGACTTTTGACACCCTTCCTGTATTAGTTTTTGGGTCTCTCCATTTCACCCCATGTGTGCTGATTTATTCAATATCATCCACAAACTGCTTAAGGTAGAAAGACACGTCAGGTTTTCCCCTTGCAAACCAAACTCCTGCTCAAAGAATATTTTGAAATGGCTAGGAGTTCATTTATTACACATCTAATTGGCCACAGAGAATAAGATGAGGAATTAATCTCTCTGAGCCCATCACAGTTCCACAGAAGAGATACATCATCTTTTCAATAGGGAGAGTGTTATACATCTCAGCTCTGCAAACATCACTTGACCTGTGCGCCTTTTGAATAACAGATTCTCTCTCTAAAATGTCTCTAATTTGATTGGACAAACACGGGCTAATAATTCCATAGCAGTCGGGACACTCTCGGGTTTCTTTCGGCAGATAGGCATTGCATTCTTCACAAAATAATTTCATGCATTAAAGATTTCTTAAAAAAGGTGGAGAGACTGTGGGAGAAGGTTGTTACGTGGTAATAGGATATTTAAAAGCTTTAAGATGTCTTCCAAGGCACATGCTGACATGTTGTGTCTTACAGGGTGGTACAGACGGTACTGAAGTTATTTCTGACCCTGGGAAAAGGGGTGCCCCAAATTTTTTAATTCGGAGTAAAACATGAACTACAGACTTTATCAGGGTTGATACATTCATGAGTGACCTCATAAATAAATTGATCTGTACCCAGAATGTCCATTCTTTCATTGCTTTCTTCAGGACTACAGCTTGGGAACATCTGATCATCATGACATTCACTTGAACGAGCAGAATTCACCACCGACTGGTCTTAGGAAGTGGGCACGATGAATCAGGATCAAGGAACGTGTGGAGCAATGAGATGGAGAATTGGAGAAATGGAGAATTTTTTCCCCACCTTACGGAAGCTTACTGCTGGTAATTATATCAGGCATTGCAAGGAACATGAAGAAATTGTGTACCTTTTGTAAGAGCCTTTCAAGACTTCTGACCTCACAGCCTCCTTACTCATGTTTATGCCAATGTCCTCCCTGTAAACTCAGAAAAACAAATATATAATTAATCATTTAAATTGGTTATAGTACTTAACAAAAATAATAATAATAATAATAATAATAAACTACACTCTCATACAGACCCATTAGCCAATGATTGAGCTTGCTGATATGTCTGGAAATGCCTTATATGGTCATCTTCAAAACATATAGCACGTCACTGACAGAAGCGTTGGTTCCTGGCACATTCAAAAGAGACGACTGTATTTGATGAAGCCTTCACCTGCAAATAACAGATATTCAACAGAAGTCGGTGAGTGAAATGCACATCTCGGTAAATTCAGTGGATTATATAGCCCCGTGTTCACGTCACCTCTTATCTGCAAGCAGCCAGGGGAGCTCTCTATATGTACACACTCATGAGAAAGACCCACGACTGTCTGTTTCGATGCGTCAGATGTGTTTGTGGCAAATTTATGCCCGAATGACAGAGAGAGTTTAGATATGCTATATACTTTCTCACACAAACCTGCTGTTATTGCACTTAACTGGCCTAGTTATTGTATGCTGTGTGAAATGATACATTCGTATATACATTTTATTTGTTGCAGAATGGCTTTTACGCTTATTCGGAGGATTGAGGACCCATCCACATGGGACGTCCTCCTAATAACTAAAATCGTAAATGAAATCTGCAAAATAAACAGTAAATGCGATGTATCGTTCAGACAAGAAAAAGCCCAGAAAAGATACTGCATACAGGTTGGGGTTTTCCAAGAAATATTCCCATACATGTGTCGTCCACCTCAAGCTCTGATAGTGAGGAGAATGATGTGAGTGACAGATAAAAGTTTTATATAAGCTCTGACTCATAAAACCTGTACCTGACTGTACCTATGTGCATTACATATTTATATACACAAAAGTTTGAGGTCACCTACTCTTTTTCATAGGTTTTTCTTTATTTCTTTTGCTTTCTACGTTGTAAAACATTACTGAATACATCAA
>JAQQZX010072225.1:0-12270 GCA_030068355.1 Notoglanidium maculatum | reverse complement strand
ACCTATGGGCAATTTAGAGTAGCCAGTTGACCTAATCTGCATGTCTTTGGACTGTGGGAGGAAACCGACGCATGCACAGGGAGAACATGCAAACTCCACACAGAAAGGCACCCTGGGATCGAACCCAGGACCTTCTTGCTGTGAGGCGACAGCGCTAACCACCACACCACCGTGCCGCCCCAACGTCATTTTCCCAAAGCTCACAAAACAAAAAAGCAATCATTGTTTACAAAAACTCACAAATCTACATGTAATATTTTTTTGTTTGTTTGTTTGTTTTTCATTTTGTACAAATTTTCAAATCATTTGGGTTGAACATGTTCACTTTTTTAGATGACAAATATGTTTTTATTAGCCAATTCAATCAGGAAATGCATTTTTTTCATTCATTATTATCTGTCCGCTTTCTGTGTGCTGGTACCCACTGCAGGACTGTAGGAAAATTACCTTATATTTAATATATTTTTAGTATAAAACTTTATATATACACTTACCATCCACAGTCCTGATTGGGTGAGTGTGTGCCCATGATAGCCTCAGATTCCTGTTCTTGACTGACAGGAGAGGAACCGGCTGTGATCTTATGCTGTTGCAGTCCATCCAGCTCAAGGTTCAAGAAGTTATGCATTTTTATCTTTTGAGTTGCCATTATCTTCTGATCTCTCTCATAAATCTGTATCTTTTTTTTTTTTTTACTATTGTTTAGTGTCTTTTACCATCTTTTGTTTAATAATGTTTAATGGGCGTAGACAGAAATGAATATTAGGCATTATAAAACTTGCAATTCTTAAAATATATTAAAGATATTATCTTGCTACAGCATTATAAATTCAACATGAATGTCAGTTCACGCAGACGATGAAGCTCTGCGCTGTCAGGGCAGCCGTTTCCCGTAACAGCCTAACTGATAAACTGATTGATTTCATTTAACAATGTCCCCTTTCTAACTACTTAAGCCTCGCATCTCTGTTCTTCTTCAGATCTCTTCTCTCCATCCACTCTCAATCTCTGTCACCCTGAGATGGCATGTTTGTATGAGAGAATAAGTGATGAAGGGGGAAATGCCAGAGCTATTTGTTATATGTAGAGATCATGAGATTCATGATGGAAACAGAGACACTGAGCAGGACTGTGAGGCGCCCCGGGATGGCTCAGGGTGCCATATGTCCCAAACAAGCTTGGGAAAACCGCTCAGAGCATTCGAGTTTCATAACCAATAGGAAATCTTCATAAGTGTCACCAGAAAGCTGTCCTTGCACTGCCTTGCGGCTCAAAATGGGGGAGCAGTCTGACATGGGGCGGGTTTCGTTCCAGCCATGATCATTTTGTTCTTAGACTGAACCTACGCAAAGGTTTCCAATTCCAAACAGGAGATCCTTTGGAGGGTCCAAATGTTTTAATCTGTTTTAATTTTAAATGCACTGGGACCAAGTAAAATGCTGATGGACTGACTCAGGTGTTTCAGGAAATGACAGGAATGACAGGAGATTCCCAAGGACAAGATTGAGAACCCCTGATTTTCTCAGAAAGAATTGAAAGCGATTTCTTTTCCAGTGTTTAACTGATTTATAGTTGTGTGTGTATATATATATTTATACCACTTTGTGAGGCACAGTCTACTAACTGCACTCTGTGGCAATCAACTGCATCTTGTCTGATGGCAGATGGACAGATGATCAATCTCGTGTCTATGCCTATGTGTCAGGCTTCAGATTTATGGATTTCAGGGAATAACATTTGTGCAGATTTATTCCTATTTTGCATAAACATCTCTTTCCAATATTGCACAACTACCTCACACAACACCTTAATACAGTGTCTAGGATTATGTAAAACATATCCATGCAACAGGGTGACATGGTCATGTTCTCCCCATGTTTCTGTGGGTTTCCTCCAGGTTCTCCACTTTCCTCCATCCTCCCTAAAACATGAACATACCAGTAGGTATATTGGCTAAGATACATTGCCCTTTATGTGTGAGTGAGTGTGTGAATATGTGTGAGGCTCTGCACTCCACTGGAATCCAAACAAGGGTTTCTTTTCCCACCCAGTGGAATAGGCTCTGGACTCATCCTGACCCTGACCAGGACAACGTGATTACTGAAAGTGTATGAGTGAGAGAATTGTGGGTAGATATTAGAATTGAATCAGAATCAGAATCAAACTTTATTGGCCATGAACACTACGGTATACAAGGAACTTGGCTCAGTTTTTGAGCTTTCATTGTGTTTGTAGACGTTAAACATTATAGTAACATAAAGACAAAGACGTACACTGGTAAAATAAAATATTTGATACTATATTACACTATATGGCCAGAAGTATGTGGACACTTGACCAATCACAACCATGTGCTTGCTGAACATCTCATTCCAAATTTAGTACCACTTTGCTGTTAATATAGTCTCTTCTTATCTAAGATTTTGGAGCATGGCCATAGGGATTTATGCTTATTCATCAACAAGAGTATTAGTGAGCTCAGGCACTGATGTTGGCGAGGAGGCCTGGGGCGCAGTCAGCATTCCAGTTCATCCCAAAGGTGTTCAGTGGAGATGAGGTCAGGACTCTATGCAGGATTGCTCAAGTTCTTAAACACCAACCTTGGCAAACTATGTCTTCATGGCGTTCACGCCACCAGGTTTATCTTAAATTATCGTAAAGGAGAGCATTGCTTTGAGGCCAATTTTTTGTCTCACCCTTATATTATTTTAATCGATTATGACCTTTGCATCAGATGTGTATTGATTTCTTGGACTGTATAATCTTGAGATTATTTTTAATAAAACAGAAATATCTTTTTTAATGAAAAGATGTCACAAATGTTACGAAATGCTTAGATTATGAATGCTTGTATTTATTTTTTAAAGTCCACATACAGCACATAATAAAAAAAGGAGAAGAAGACATTTTTAGGTAAACAAAAAAAATGCATATGACACAGGGGTCTCCCACATTTATTATAATAAATGGGAGTGGCGTAGTCGAGAACAGCAGATATATAGTTTGGGGCCACACTTTGCGTTTTCTTTCTTTTCTTTTTTGACCTCAGCAAAGATGCACTTTAGCATGTTGGGCAATCCAGTGGAATGTAATGGTTACCATGGTTACAGTGCAGAACCGTTTAATCATGGATATAAACGCGCGAGACTAATAAGACTGGAGAGCTCGTGCTTGTCATCCTGGATGATCACTCATCATTATATACAGCAGCCTACTTTTCTAGTATAGGCTTAACAGTTGAGGATAAGAGTGCATATGTGTCTGTGTCTTTTGCAGACAGTCTCCAAAAGCGCGTGAAGCGGATTTACATGGAGAAACGGCGTTAATGAAGCAGTTTGGCGAGGCTGAGGCGGTGAAAGCGGTCGATTATTCGAGTCGGAGCGAACTTCTTCTCTTAATAATCTCCACAGACTCGCAAAGCGGTAAGATACCTTATAAATGGTGATTTTTATGATGTTTTATGATGCACACGTTGCTATCATTCATGCATATATGCATTAAAGAATAGACTACCAGCGCACGTGCAAGAGCAGAGTTAAGGATGCTACTGAAATGGTACTACTGATACTAGGTACTGAAGAAGGCATTTGTTTGCATTGTGCTCGTTTTCTTATTGTTTAATCCGTTTTTTTTTTTTTAAGTTTCATGGCTCACCAGGTTTCTGTTTTATATGATTTTAACAAATATTTTGCTTTACTGTACAGCTTCAAAGTCAAAGCTCTTTACTGTCATGTGCATAGAAAGTACAATAAATTCTTACGTGCTTGTCGTTTCTCAAAGCTACACAAAGCAACACCCATCCAGCATTTTTCATATAGCATCCACACTGTGAAAGGTGCAATGTGTATGATTTAAGGTGGCATGTGTAATGCAAAAGGTTTCAGTGGTACACTACAGGGACAATAGTTGTGTCTCCTGATGTCTCCGGTGTCTCCTGATGGCTTGTTGCTAGAAACTTGAATCTTGTGCTCCAAGTGCTGATGGTTTTTACCTTCTTCCTGATGGAGAACACTGGAGGACTGGGCTGCCTTGCTGAGACAGCGTGTATGGTATATGTCCTGAAGTGCTTGTTGATGTACAGTTTATTTGAATTACAGCAGAAACAAGATACATATATATATATATATATAATATAAATCATCATGATCCTCATCATGTTAATTTTAAAATGTAATCTGATTTCAGCATATACTGTCCTGAAATATTGTCATACACTACTTAATATAATAAAGCACTTTTTTCCTCCCTTTCAAACTAATAACCATATAAATATTTTCACAAAATTACATCAGTGGTCCTTAGGGATGATCTTATACCTATGTTTCTCCATAATCATGTTCCTCTAACTCATAGTAGGCTGCAAAAGATGTAAAACCTCACAGTAAAAGGTACTGACCTGTACCGAGCCTTGTCACTGGGGTGCTACCCTAAAGTGTGCATACAGTGTACTCTAAAAGGTAACAGCAATCTATTAATGTGCCTTAAATTCTTATTTAACATAAACTATATTCACATATCCAGGTGAAAGACATATTAAAGGTACAAAAGATAAGGGTACCACATCAGCGAAAGGAAAGCTGTAGTATATTACCGTTTTTTTCTGAGAGTGCAATATCTGGTTACACCAGTCAAACTTAAGCTCTGTCCTAGTCTAGTTTGAATTATTAAGTTTAGGAACTACTAAAAATGTGACAGTTGTACCAAGTAACTAAATCTCTCTTCGTACCTACCTACCTACCTACCTACCGATCTGCCAAACTTGCCATATGTTGTTTTTTTGCACCAGAATAAACCAGCATAAACTAGAGAAGGTCATTATATAAAAACACAATCCATTTGGATTCATTTCATTTTATATGGTTAAAGAACAGCAAGAAAGACCTAGCTTGTAGGAAAAACACTGAGAAATATTGGCATCAACCAGTTGCAAACTTTTTTTTTAATTTATTTGTTTTTTTAAAGTTTTTTAGAGCTCATCCAAAGCCAGCCAGCCAGCCAGCCACATCTTTTCTAAGGTTGCTGCTTGTGTTTTGAGGAAAGCGCTATCTACTGTCTTCCACATACATGAACTCACGGTTGGCTAGCGTCTCTGTGATTGACAGGAGAGGGAGTGTACATTCCTCTACCACACACAGGTGGTGAGTTTAGTGAATCTGCTCTCTCAAATCCTACAACCAGCACATGTGATGTGAGCTGTAGAGCTGTTACAAGTGTAGGAGGAAAGACTGACGTGAACTCAAAAAGTCACGAGATTTGTTGCTTGGCTGCTTTTGAAAAATAAATTCGCTAAAGAGGTCTAAATGTTGTGAACTAGCAAGAAAATCACTAAGTTGGCAAAATATGCTAACTGTCATCTCTCTCAGGGACATAGTATTTTCTGTCTGCTAGAATAATAATAATAATAATAATAATAATAATAATAATAATAATAATAATAATAATCAACTGAATTTAGTAGGGAAAATGCTGAATTATTTTCAGGTAAATTAAAATGCTGTGCACGTCATGTTGTGGTTCAGAAGTAATTTCCAGGCATTCTATCAGCAGATTAAATAGCAGCTGTGTGTGTGTGTGTGTGTGTGTGTGTCTGTGTGTGTATGTGTGTGTGTGTGTGTGTGTGTGTCTGTGTGTGTGTGTGTCTGTGTCTGTGTGTGTGTGTGCATGCATGCATGAAACATTTGCACTCCCACAGAATGTGCTATATGTGCATTTTATTTTTTGTGCATTATATGTGTGTACAGCTATTCATTCACTCTCGGTGTGTTTTCTGTCTGTGTTCATAAGTATTCAATTATTCACAGTGTGTTGTCTTGATGGATGACTGCGGTTATTCCCTTGCAGCCTTGCTGCCCTTTTCATTCTATCCTTTTTTACATTTCAATAGTCTTCTATCTCAAACCCACAGGGAGGATAAGAGTGTGATCCAGTAGTAATGTTTCCTTTAGAGTCAGTGAACAGAGAAGTAGGAACAGGGAAAAGGGAAGAAAGCAAAAAAAGTTGCCTGTAGTCTGATAAAGAGAGACATAAGGAGTGGATTTGGTTTGTCAGGCAATAACACACACACACAGAAATACATGCGTATATGCACATACATAGAGAAGGAGGACAGACAGTTCAGTTCCAGTTGGTTAGGACCAGTTTGGACCACCCCTGATGTAGGAGAAATCCAGTTGAGTACAATTAACCCCCGCTGTGGAGATTGTGATGCCCTGTAGTAAATTAATTTGTGTTCTATTATCTACTACTACAGTACATTAAGATGTAGTATGGTAAAGTAGGATGGCACCTGATATGGGCATCTATGTGTCAGTAATAAATGTAATTTCCCATTACTAGGGAAACAGTATTACTGTTAGAAAGTCACTGTTAGGATTTCTGTCATTGCCCCCATTTAAATTTTCTATAATTGGGTTTATTACCATTACACAATATGTCTAATATTTGAACATGGATTTCTTTTTGGTGACACAAAGGTTAAGTAAACAAAAAAGCAGACATTTCTTGCTTGCATAAGTATTCACCCCCTGGGTCAATACCATATTTGGCTGAAAGTCTTCTGGGATGTTTCTATCAGCTCAGCACATCTGGGTCTGACAAAATAGCTCAAGCTCTGACAGAGTCAGTGGAGGCCGTCGGTGAACAGCAGTTGTTAAGTTTGCCACAGATTATGTAATGCTTATGTTGCGCTTCAGGCTTCTGCGTGCTTGTCAGCTGCGGTGAAGGAAGCACGGCTTCTCACTCCTTTTTTTTTTATTGAAATGAAATTTAAGATTCATTTTGAAATCTGCATGGAATCTTTCAGTGGCATTAACTAATGGATGAAATGAGTATAGGAACCTCTGGCAACTATTTTAAATGATAAAATGAAGTAATTTGAAAGATCTATCACTAAACAATCTGCCAAGGTAGATTCAATTAATAGATATCATTAGCTACAATGTAAATAGCGATAAACACAAAAAAATTTATTTACTTCCTGATCCGAATGGTGTGAGTGTGGTTGATCACAGGATTGACAGTAGCGTCACCATGGCAACGTACTGATCCCCCATGCTAATGCTAGAAAGTGGGCTGGAATACCAGAGTGCTCCCACGATGATTTTGCTTATGCACGCTTACAACTGCTGCTTCGCCACTCCTAACTAAAAAGTTAAACCAATCAGTGCTGCATTGTATGGCAACCTTGTAGTTTTAAGGTCCTTACGTTTACATGACTACTATCAGCACCACAGCGGCTGCAGGCTCATGAGCAATGTCATATTAGTTTAGTTATTAGTGTGTTGGCATTTAAAGCAGAAGGTTGCTGCCGTGTTGCCTCACTGACATAATAGTCAGGTTTCTCATGAGGCAGGACTTGCGACTAAAGGCATAGTACAGTACAAGAACATTTGTCTCAAAAGCCGAATCTGTTTAGAATTGTTTTCTAAACAATTGAATTGTTTTCCAGGTATCTGATTCATAATGTTAGTTCGTTGGCTAACAGATGCCTCACAAATCGTATCAAACAAATTTAGTTGGTTACAGTCATGGGGATATAAAATTGTACAATGTTTGTGTGTACAAAAAAAAGCCCCCAAAACATACATTTGTATACGAATTCACTTTTCTGTGAAGTTTGGTCTGCCATCCTTTTTTCAATTTTTTTCTGTTGCTTGAGGCAGCTTCTGTACAGATTTATGGGTAATAGGCAGCATCGAGGACGAATCAATGATGCCTTCAACTGGGGCAGTTTGAAGGCAGATTAGAATAAGTTTTATATAATCAGTTTAATAATAATAATAATTTATTATTATAAGGATCGTAATAATTAGAATAAATAAATAAATATTTATTATTCATTAATACATTTATTTGTTTGTAATTATTATAATAATTATTCTTACCTCATGTTCATCATTTGCCAAATGCCTCCAACTAACTAGCTCTCAGCTACCAATTTGGAAGGGTGAAGGCAAGTACATTCTTGTTCCAAGATGTGAAGCCTGACTGTTCGTTTTGAATTTCTGCACATGCTGCATCACACAGCTGCTCAACACACTTGGAGGAGAGCAACATCTAACCCCTTCATCAATCATCAACTCACACCCACAACCTGTTAGTATCACACTGATTGACACAGGAGAGAGAGTAATGCCATCCCTCCCACCCAGACAGCATGCGCGCTTTTACTCTCTGGGATTCCTGGCCACGGATGGCTGTAGCACGACTGAGATTTTAACTCACAATCTTCCAGCTCTACAGCAAACTATTTTGTGCTGCATCTCCTGGGAGCCAAGGATGTGTTTAAGATGTTTAAAAAAGTTCCCCTTCTTCTGCTAAAATCTCAAACTGCCAAAATCACAGACTATGAAAGAATTAGAATATGAAAATGGTTATGATTGGGGATGTAGTGCACACACACACACACACACACACACACACACACACACACACACACACACACACACACACACACACACACCAATTAGTTAATTAGTCATCTTGGGTTCTGCTATTTCAGTCTTTATAAAGTATGATGTGACTGCATTGACTCATAGCTGTGCTACTTCTGGATGGGCCTATTAAAGATGTGAGTAACCCTTGATAATAGTACATAATGTGTACTTTTTACACTGTTTATTTGTGGTTTATTTTAGCTAAAATGGATGCTAGTCGATCCTGTCATTGGAAAAGAAAACAGACTACCTTAGTTAAATATTTAAATAGAGTCAGTTAATGTTTGCAAAATAGCCCAGCTTACTTCAACGTGCTTTTGCAAATTAGATGGAGCTCATGCCTTCTAGGGAGGCAAAGGAGATGCCTCATTTTATTTGAATATTTGTTTACTCCAGCATATTGAAACGTTTTATTGAGGTACGGTCAGGAGTGTTCATCCTCAGGTTCCACACTGCATTCTGGTGACCTGTCCATACTCAGACACACAGATAGCTATAGCATTTCCTAAATTGTGTATATGCCTGAATCTTCCATATATGGCACCAGGTGAGCACCCAAGAGTACCAGCCACTAGGGGGAACCAAATAAAAGAGAACTTAATGTGTATATAACCTGATATAGTCAGTATTGTGTTTTTTTAAATATATATATATTTATATTTATATTTATATATATATTATTAAATATATGTATATATATTTATATATAATTATATATATATATATATATATATAAATATATATAAATATAAACTATATAAATAAATATATATATATTTAATAATATATATATAAATATAAATATAAATATATATATATTTAAAAAAACACAACACTGACTATATCAGGTTGTTTATAATGCTGAAAATAGTTTGAAACTGTCAGTATGTTGGGTATAAAAGATAGTCATATCACAATTTACCTGTACGGTTGTTTTTATCGTAGCCTTTTTCAACATAACAAGGAACCAGTCACTTAACACTAAACCAATCAATGTGAAATTCCTCACAACTTACCTAATAATTAACCTACCAAGACTACCTAGAAGTTAGATCTTTGATGATTGTTAGTAGGCTTATTCTGTATATACTGGTTTGGCATTGTTGTATGTGAATATATGGTGTTGTCATAGTATTATTTATATATTCCTTAAGTCTGTCGATAGGATGTATACAAAGTTTGGTAGCTTGCCATTTAGTAGAGGTATATGTAAGTCTATGGTCTTCACTGCTGCAGTACTTTTCACACGTGGCCTCACATTTTTTGTTGCATAGTTGTATGAAGGGGACACTTTACCTTGCGGCACCACGTGATGCTAATCCAGGCCTGATTGTGTAGCATGAGAAGGTCAGCGCAGATGACGAATTGTCATGATTCTTTATATTTTTCTTCTGCATTGATTTACTTGAAATAGACTGCAATGATAAGATAATAAAATGACCCCTTATACCAATCTGTTGATGTATAGTGTACAGCCATTGGCTGAATGAGAGAAGAAGGGTCTTTTATGATTTGCAAGTACTTTGAAGTTTTACATCAGAATGAAATTATTACAATGAAATTAAGTAGGAATGTGAGTATTCAATTACATTAATACTCAAGTCAAGTACAGACACACTAAAATAATACTTAATAATATAGTAATGAAGTACAATTACTCCCAACCCTGTTCATTGCTAAAAAAACATTGGGGTTTTGGAAAGAAGGAGTCCTTTAAGAGAAGTTTGTGGTTTTTCTACCACTAGGGTGAGCCTCAGTGCACAGGAAATCATGCAGCGAGAGAGAGAGAGTGAGAGAATAAGAGTGTGAGAGAGAGAGAGAGAGAGAGAGAGAGAGAGAGAGAACAGCGCAGTAGGATCCATCACGTTCAAGCCTGACTTGTTTACACCAGATCTGCAGCAGTAGAAGAGGAACCTTAGGATGTGCAGTCCCCCTCTTCAGCCCCAAGCCCATCCCTCCATCCCTCCATTATTCGAGTAAAAAGGGTTCAATAGCTTCCATGCGGTGTGGGTTTATGTATGTGACACTGTGGAGGTGTTCAAAGCTGAGAAAAAGAATGAGCTCTGACCTGGAAGATGGTAAACAAGTGACGTCAGTATTGTGAATTCCGCTTCCAACCGGAACCAAACCATGTGTCTGTGTTGAGAAATGTAGGGATTTAATGCAGGGATTGTGGTGACAAAGCTCTGTTGTGATACACAGGGCCAGTGAGATCTGATGCCCCTGCAATACCCTAATACATATATTCACACAAGTGAGCTACACTTTCCCAGAGTTATTGCTGTCATAATCTTCACAGGATTACTCACTGTTTTATAATTCATGTGATATCATTATTATTGACCAAAAAGGCCTCCAGCAGTTCCCAGCATCCATGCGCTGTTTGCTTGAGCATTGTGAGATCACTCTGAACAAACACACTGGGAAATGTCCAGGAGTGACGTGACTGACAGTCATCAACCTGCAACAAGGCCAACAACAAACCTGACCCCAGTGGTTAGAGGAAAACAAGTAAAAGAAACAGTATGTTTACTCACCAGTGCTGGTAGCTGGTGCTGATTCATGCTAACAGGAATAATTATTTGTAATCTCTGATTAATTTTATTGACCCTAAGCCTAACTTTATGTACATGAGACATGAAGAAAGTAGTCTTCTTTCAAAGTAATAGAACATCTGGTGTTTATGATACAATTCTTGATAAACCTTTTTAATGTTGTCTTTAAATTTGATTCTAACTTTGGGGCCCAATTGTGCCATATTTTTCTTTCCAGCTGATATTTTTTAGATTAGCGGTGCACTTTCTGAACATTATGGTTGTAAGAATCTGCCAGGTTTTGTGTGGGTTCTGAGTACATTTTTATGTTTCCACATTGCTTTCGCAGTGCTATACTATTTCTATATACTAAAAACAGTTACACAATTTGTTGGGTTTTTTTTTTTTTCGTTTGCTTGTTTGTTTGTTTTGTTTTTGGTTTAGCTGGGAATGTTCCATGAGTAGCACTGAGCATGTGAAATGTTTTGTTTTGTTTTTAAACCATTGGCTATAGGTTATTTTTGCATCATACCACAGTACTGCTGAATTCTTGAATCTGATTGGTGAGAAGGTGTTTATTTGTTTGTTTGTTTTTTTGTAGAGAGCAGTTCTGACTAGTTCTCTCCGCAAGGTTTATATCAATGCACTCAACAGGTCATCCAGGACTGGTATGATGAACCCTGTACGTAATGTAAGACTAATAATAAACAGATAAATTAAGGTTAAAAATGTGCTGTTATTCAACAAAGAAAGTGAGTACATTTTTAGCTGCTACAGAGTTTGCATGACAGAGAACGGGGGTGGTAAGTGATTACAAGGACTAACTTTTCTCACAAACAAAAAGATTCATCTTTCATTAATAAAGTGAAAATTAGCATTCCTGGCAAATTGGCAAAAACAAAACACTTCGTGATATGCAATTAGCTTTTTATTCCTTACATATTACAGCCTCAACCTGTTAAATACCTACTGTGCGTTCTGTTAATATTCTCTGTTAGCTGGGTTGTACGTTTTATTATTATGGCTTCACAACTACACTACCAGTCAAAAGTTTGGACACTCCTTCTCTTTCATAGTTTTTATTTATTTATTTATTTTTTTCTACATTGTAAAACAATACAGAATACCTCAAACTATGAAGCAACACATATACTGAATTATGTCGTAAACAAAAAAGTGCAAAAAAAACAAAAAAAAACATACAAAATTTGTTTCATATTTTAGATTCTTCAAAGTCGCCACCATTTAGCGTGATGATATTGTGGGCATTATCTTAACCAGCTTCATGAAGTCGTCACCTG
>JAQQZX010072135.1:0-12274 GCA_030068355.1 Notoglanidium maculatum | reverse complement strand
TCTTTACCACTGGAAGAAAACTGTGTGCAGGATTTGGACATAGGAGTGTGTTCTGGATTCAGGGCTCGTAATGTGGAGTTAATATTCAAACTGTTTATCTGCATTATAATCCACTATTCACACTCTGAAACTTTTATACTTTAAGTCCAGTGGCACCAACAGACACATTTTTAAACACAATATTTCATCCTGGAATTTGGGTTTTGGAATATAAAATAACTTTTTTTTGTTTTTGTCAAATTCACTTTGTAAATTTAGATCCTTTATAAAATTACACATTTTCAGTTTCTCATTATTCTTACCTCGAACTTAAGCACATTAGTTTGGTGTAATATCATCCCTTTTCATGTCCTGGAATTTTTTTATTTGCACTCAGAGTCTATCAGATTTTATGGGCTGTTGAATAATGAGTGTGGAAGGCATAATGTAAAAATGAAACAAAATTTGCAGTTGTTAATGTGATAATTACAGCTAGGAATATTCATACTGCAATATTAGCAATAATAGAGTTAATTGTGTGTGGTTGTTTGTCTGTGTCGGCCCTGTGGTGGACTGGCGACCTGCCCAGGGTGTACCCCGCCTCTCGCCCGAAGATGCTGGGATTGGTTCCAGCTTCCCCGCGACCCAGATGGATGGAGCGGTGTAGATAATGGATGAATAGTTGGTATTTTCTATCCCTGATTATTTTACAGTGTAAAGGTGAGTGTTTGTCTGTAACATTGGTGCTCTACACACTATTGAAGATATGAAACTGAATAAGGAGCCGAAAATCCACTGAAGCAGCTGTGAAACCCAAATATGTAGAACTTTTCCCTGTAAATACTGATTGTTATTATTGATTGAAATACTGTTATTATTGTTTTGTGTTGGAATTAAAAAGGTCATTCTTGGGTTTATCAGATAAACTCACAGAAAATGTATCAGTTGGTTTTGAGTGTTTTTCCCCGCCATCATGAATACAGCCTTATGTGAGACTTAATATAGAAATGTGAAAATAAAATCAAACTGCAGGCCACTGATTGGACATTTGAGAAATTGCTCAGAGCACCACAGCTGATGGTGACACTGATATAAAACTACAGATTTATACATTTGTACATAACAAGTATCAACAGATAAATGTGTTTTTACTGTCTAGTGTGTGAGTGTGTGTGTGAGAGTGAGTGTGATAATAATAAATGTAAAACTCACCTGTGCTCATGAGGAGAAAGATCAGACAAAGCAGAGAAGCTGTTTTAAGGGACATCATTCTTCTATAAGGATTCTATATGCAACAAAAAAACATAAAATAAAATGACACCAAGTTACAAAACCAGCATGCAAGCTACTAAGCAGTTAAACTGACCTTTCTTTAGATGAAATGAAACGTGACAGTGTGACGAGATGTTTATTTATGGAAGGAGTCTCCAGTGTCAGCACTTTGTAACTGTCAGAGGTGAAGCTGTAACTTTAAGCTTTTCCACATCTACTATATACTGTTAGCATTAAGAATGCTCTTTAAATGTTTACAGTCATTTTAATTAATCACAATAATCAAACATTCACAAGCTACAAATTAAAACCTGTCCATGAATTCACTGATGCCAGCTTTATTCAAAGTCGCTAACGTATGAGTAAAATTTGCTCATCAACTTCTTTGTATATTAATTGAATTGTCATTATTTACGTATCAGAATCTGATATTTGAAGGAGAGATTTTCCAAACACGTGTCTAAAGTTATATAGAATTCAAAAGTCCAGGGGTCTGTAAAATGGCATCATTTTAAAGCTGGCATATGTACATTTCTCTCATGCTGCAGTGCGTTGCTTTTCCAACATGGCAGTGGAAAAACACAGAATAATGAAGGATTTTCACCAAGTCAAGTGGGTTTTTATTGTCACTGTTCTAAATAGTTTGTATACACTGGAACAAGATGTTGTTTCTCCAGGACCATGGTAAAAAGTAAAACGTGTCTGATGTAGCCTATATTTGTTGGCAGCGTTAAACTCTATCACTAGCACATCTATTAAACTGTTATGATCGACCAGAACATTATATCCTTTGGAGCCCCCAAAGGGACATGAAGGGGAAAAAAGGTGAAAGTTTTTCGAGATCTCACAAAATATAGCAGACTCAGAATCACAGCATGAGCAAATAGGACCAAAATATCTCAATAATATCATGATACTTGAAGAACCAAAACGATGACAAGGTTAAACATCACAACCTGAGAATAAGTGTAAATATTTATCAGCACTAAACAGTTAGCTAACATTCACAGGTTGGGAATATAAAGATACCTGATTATAAACTCCAGATCCTGGCACAAAATCCAGTTGAAGGACCAATAAAGTTCCAGAGAGCATCTTTAATCCTAATAGACTTCTTCTATACAGTCTAATTACACTGCACAACAAAGCCCTAGCCAGAATTAGAGGTAGTTGCAGGCCATTTGATAGGAAACTGAGTTACCTGTGACTCAATGGGAGCTGAAGCAGTATTAGGTACTGGGGCTGTTGGGGTAGCAGCCTTAATTTCTTCATTAGCCTTCTTTTTACGACATTCATGTGGCCAATGGCCAGGTTTGTGACAATAATGATATTCACCAGGTTTCTTTTTGTACATCTTTGTCCCCTTTTGTTGGTGACATGCAGTAATATGTAGTAATATGTATATATATATATGTAATAATATACTTGATCGAAGCTTCGCCCCATGTTCCATCCATGCAGCAGTAAAGCATCTTAAAAAAGCATAGCAAAATTCATCTGGCCCTTGTTTACAGCTAGTAGCATGCGTTAAGTCACGCTGACTTAAATAATGTCTTAACAAAAAGGCACACAACTGTTTATAGAATGCCTCGAGATTATCAGTCTGAGCCCAGAAATAATGATCCTGTGCCGGCCCATTATTGGAGGACAACTTATGATTATCTGTATGCAAACTATCCACACCATCAATGAGTTCAGCCTCCGAAAATTGATTTCTAAGACATCTCATAAGAATCATTCTAAAGTCAGGCCCAGTTAGTTGTGCATAGTGAGTAGCGAATTTTAGATCATCTACAAAATCATGCACATTTCTAGGATCAGGTAAACCTTTACAGATCTGGCCTATATCAGAAAGATTAGGTGGGTTAACTTGAACCAGCTTTTTTCCCAGTGCTACGAATGGCAAAGCAGTATTTACCTCCTTCTCTACTTTTTTCTCCGTGTCTGGTAGTTTTGGATAAAGTGTCACCTTTTCCACAGTTTTCACAGTCTGTATAATTTCTTCAGTCTTTGTGGCTTCTTCACAGCTGAATACATGGATTAGCGTACTTTTGGCTGTAGCCGCCACTATTGGCAGAGACTGTGTCGTCTCCTTGGCTGATATTGATGTTTATTGTGTCTATTCCAGTTGGAATTTATCCCATACACTTTTCAGTTTCTTCCACACCTCGAAAGACTCTGTCATGTATGTATAATCCCAATTAGGATCCCCGTAACCATCATAGATCATTATTGCTGCAGAACTAAATGCTTCTGGTGCAAAACTACCATTTCTAGGAAAGGGATTAAGTCCCATATTCTTTGACCAGCCATGTAAATTATCAAGAAAAGGATCACAATTGACACCATAGTCACAGCGATAAACCCAATTTTTGGGATTTTCTCCTACATTTGGCTTAGTTAAGGAAGACCTTGCCCCGCCCATGACCATATGTACAAGTTACAGTTACACACTTTGGAAGGAGGGAGAGATCTGGTTACTTCAAACTTGCAATCAGTAGTTTGCTATTATAAACACTCACGCATCATCAGAGTGCTATAACCAGTGTTTACTCTTAAGTGTTCAGTATAAACCAATTTGCTTTTCTGCTTCACTTAAATACACAATTACCAAACATACAGAGATACAGGCCACGAGTGAGAGACCTTAAAAAATAAACAGGGAAAATTCCCATCACTCACCCAATGGTCCATATCCTGGACGAGCCCCCAACTGTTAAGATTTTTTTCATTCAGTTTCAATCTCTATCAGACTCTGTAACCATCTCTCTCTTCTTCCTCCGTGTGACAAGTGCTTGGAGACTGATCTCAACAGACGCAAGGTCGTGTTAAACTCACTCTGATTTTACTGCTGAAATTCTAGAGGTATTTATACATAGGAATACAAATGTCATTGTACATTCTTCAAAGGAACAGATAAGAAACAGATGCTTTGTTTATACAACCTATTGGTCGACCTATTAAAGACAATTGGTACCCTGTTGATCAGTTCATGATAAGATAAGTATGGAGTGTTCTTTATGATAGCTTAACCTAAACAATTCAATTCTGTCATGCCAAAAAGACCTAGGTTATCTGAGGATCACAGGATAGAGCAAGGACAGCTGGACACTGTTAAATCCTGAGTCACGAAGAGCCACAATAACAGGAAAAGGCACAATGATGCTCCCTGGCAGCAGGGTCAAAGGGTCAAAGGACACAGAAAGAAAATGTAACCCAGTTAAAATTATGTATTTATAATACTTATATATAATACTATAATACTGTTTTATAGTTTATTTCATTCTGTGAAGAGGAATGTTGAGCTTGATTTCAGTACAGGTTGAGTTATGTGTTGCTGTCTTGTTCAATTATATATATAAAATATATGCAAGTATATAGGGATGTGGTATTTTTTACTTTCTTGATCCTCTCTACCAAGGGTGATGGTTAGCACGATCACTGTTACTCGGGTCTGATTGGCTGTCGGCAGGTGTAGGTGGGGAGGGAGAAGGAACACGAAAAAATGAAAAAGGAAAGAGAAAAGACAATGGCAGACAACATGGTTGGTTTGTTAGATGGCTTGATTATTTACTCGGTAGTCTGATGGAGTTTTGTAACTGGTGCACTTTTGCGATCAGGAGGGTAACTTTTACACAGAGTTATTTAAGTTGCAGAAGAGTACAGACAGTGTTGAAGATTAAAAACAGACTTGTAAAGAGTTTTCATGGTGGACTGCCGCTACTGGACGTAGGTGTCAACCAGATAGCGCTCTGAGCTACGGGTAATGTGCAGAGTTCCTCTGGCAGCGCTGGATGGTCAACGATTGAGTCGGGGATTCTAAAACAGTGACTTCATCTTCGAGAGGTCAGGTGTTGTACTGTTTTCTTTTGTGCTCGCGAGGAGCAAAGCAACCATTGTAGCTATCGGCCATGATGCACGCTAGCAATGATTCAGGCCTGCAATGTTTTAGCATTTGTGCCATTTTGAGTGTGACTGTGTGTAGGTCCACAAAGTTAGAAATCTTAGAAATCTTAGTATTGTATTTCCAATACACAAAGTATATTTTTCCTGTGTCACACGGGGTTATTTCTTAGTTGTTGTGCAGTTAATTAAGGTGAAGTGACCCGTGTAAGAGTCTGAATTCTTTTATTTTATTTGTATTGTTATGTAAATACACTTTATATGTTCACGACTATGGGTGTTGAATTCTGTGTGTTACATATGGTAATATAGAAAGTGCTTAAGTTGTGGTTTCAGGGAACTTAAGATACATGTAATATTTGTTATTACAGGGATATATAGAGTAATAAAGAACTCAGGGCTAGTTCTTATTACTTACTTGGTGATAGAAGGGCTACATAAAATGGAGGCACCGCTGGGATTTTTATCTTGGGTTTCCAGACAAATACCGATAAATTAAGTAAATTTTAAGGCAGATTTTGTGCATTACACTAACTCTAGATACAGTGGAAGACATGTCCATATTAGTGTCAGAACTTAGAACCTGGTGTCATGGAGAAGGTTTGGATAAGGCTCATGCTCTCATGGTTCTTGTGCCTGAAGAAACCGAGATATCTAAAATTGAATAAACTCTGCAAACTATCAAATGTTTGGGCCGTGTACGTGTCAGAGGGAGAACCTTTAATGCAAAGTTCAACCGTTTGATGGTTTTGTGTGAATACAGAGAGAAACTAGGGGAGAAGAATGTCCCTTCAGAAGTGATGCCCGCTGCAGAAAAGTGGCCCATAGTTATACATGCTGGAGGCTTATCTGATTGGGAAGATTTCAGTCAAAAATTGAGAATGTTATTGCAGTCTGAGGGTAAGACAGTAGAAGACCTCCACACCTTATTCCCTTATCCTGAACATTCCATTAACACAACCAAGTCCATATTGCGTGCTGTAGGTGACCTTTTCGATAAAACAGCAAAACCTCAAGCCGAAGGTAGCACATATCACCGGTTACATACTTTCTCAGGAGTATCGCCCACTCCGGCAGGTGAAGAGCAATATGAACACTGGATGGAACAAGCCCAACTCCTGATTGATGAAAGTATTTGCTCAGAGAAAGAGAAAAGGTGGAGATTAATGGAAAGTTTCAAAGGTCCATATTTTCATATTATTAAAGCTGTAAAAGTAACAAATCCAGACATCCATGCAGAAAGGTGCCTGGAAGCCCTTGAAACTGCCTTTGGGAATGCAGAGTCAGGAGATGACTTGTATTTTGCTTTTCGTTTGATGCAACAGCAACCCAGGGAGAAGCGTTCTGATTTTCTCAGACGATTGGAACAGTCTTTGACTAAGGTGGTCCAGCTTGGTGGCCTTCCAACTAGTTGTATAGACAAAGCACGACTAGAGCAGTTGCTGAGGGGTGCTGTGGTTTCTGACTTAATGTTAGTATGTCCTCGGTTAAGGGATAGGAAGGAACAACCACCAATCTTTCTGCAGCTCTTATCAGAGATCCGTGGGGAGGAAACTTCAAGGCAAGTTGAATGCCACAGTGCACAGTGTATGAGCAAAAGAAGAGGAAGAGGTGAAACATGCTGAGATCCAGAGTCTGAAAACTGATATAAAAGAGCTTAAGTTGATGGTGACAGCAGTGATGAGTAAGCCAGCCGAAGTCATGGATGAATGTACTGACCGAATGCAGGAGAAGGCACTCAATGCAGAGTTGGCTGCTTTAAAGAAACAAATGAAAAGGTTACAGAATAAAGTTAATGGAGAAATGACTAAACCAACAGCATCAGCTACAGTCTCATCAGTAGAAGCTTCCAAACCAGCCTCTAGCTCTTCTAGAAGACTTACTAAAAGCCAGGATGAGCAGTTTTGTTATTGATGTGGAGAGAATGGCCATTTCCCTGTAAAATGCCAAAATTCAGAAAATCAAGGGAAGGTTGTCAAAAGATTAATCCACGCCTTGAGAGTCTCAAAAGACAAACAAAGAGTAGGTATTGGTAAGCCCAAGGGTGTTGACTGTGTTATTAGGAGCAGTAGTGTTTTTAAACAGGAAACTGCACCTATTCCTGAGGGTTTGATTGGTCTGCGTAGCCTTGTTCTATTGAGTGTGAATGGTCACCCATGCAATGCACTACTGGACAGTGGCTCACAGTTTACAATTATTTTTGAGTCTTTCTACAGAAAATACCTGCCTGAAGTCCCAATACACCCTGTTTCGGGATTGGCCCTATGGGGTTTAAGTGACTCTGACCTCAGTTACCCTTATCGTGGCTATGTGGTGGTGGATTTTGAATACCACGCAGAAGCTGTAGGCACCAGTCACCAGGTGACCGTCCTTGCCCTTGTCTGTCCTAGCACTAAGATGTTGGACCAAACCCCGATCATAGTGGGAACTAATGCCAGTCATGTTAGACGTTTAGTGAAACAATGTAGAGAGAGTGGTATCGATATCACACAAACCTTGGGCACACGAGCTGGGGAAACAGATGTTCTACTATCCAGCAGTAGCTCCAAGGTTGGGGAGTATGAAGATGATAAAATTGGCTGGGTGAAGTGGTAGGGCCCAGGCCCTTTAACTCTATCTCCTGGTGGTGACATGCCTGCAGTTTGCAAGGTCGAGTTAAAGCAGGTGATAGGGAGTGAAATCCTGATGGTGGATGCCTCAACAGTTATTCATTTGCATGCTGGTGTGTTACTTCAGCCAGTGGTGGTTCCAGGCAGTGTCATGGATGTTAACAATTTCTGAGAGTCTGGGTAAAAAATGAGTCACTGAAAGAGACCGAAATACCGGAGGGGACCGTGATTGGTCATGTGCACATTGTTGATTCTGGTACAACCATCAATAAGACAAATTCAACAGAATCTGATCCAAGTATGATTAATTTTGCAGACTCACCTGTCCCAGAAGAATGGAAAATTCATCTTCGTCAAAAGTTGGCACAAAGATCATCTGTTTTTTCTTAGCATGAATGGGATGTTGGTCTGGCTAAAGGGGTGGAACATAACATTCGGCTAACTGATTCTCGACCCTTCCATGAGCGATCTCGCCACCTTCCCCCTGCAGACATTGAGGATGTAAGAAAGCACCTACAAGCGCTTCTGCAGGCGGGTATAATCAAAGAATCCCGTAGCCCCTATGCCTCACCAATTGTAGTTGTTCGAAAAAAGAATGGAGCAGTAAGGATGTGTGTAGATTACAGGCTATTGAACAGTCGCACTGTCCTGGATCAGTATACCACCCCGTGCATAGATGATGCCCTTAATGCTCTGACAGGAAGTAAATGGTTCTCTGTCCTTGATCTTCGAAGTGGCTACTATCAGATCGCCATGTCTGATGAAGACAATGAGAAAACTGCATTCATATTCCACATAGGAGTCTTCCAATTTGAGAGGATGCCACAAGGAATCACTGGAGCCCCAGCCACCTTTCAACAGTTGATGGAAAAGGCCAGGCTAAGACTTATTTTAAAGTAGCAGAGCCTTTTGATGAAAGATGGAACGAGTCCTGTACGCAAGCATTCCACCAGATCATTCATTATTTTACTCATGCCCCTTTGTTGGACTATGCAGACCCCTAAAAGCCTTACATCCTGCATGTTGACGCCAGCTTAAAAGGGATCGGAGCTGTGCTTTATCAAGAGTATACTGAGGGTCTAAGACCCATTGTTTTTGCCAGTCGCAAGTTAAAAGCATCAGAAAGAAACTATCCTGTGCATCAGGTAGAGTTTTTGTCCCTCAAATGGGCTGTGGTTGACAAACTACATGATTAGCTTTATGGTTCCAGATTCACAGTATGTACCGATAACAATCCGCTTACATACCTATTGACTACTGCCAAGCTCAATGCGGTTTGTCATCGATGGCTTGATGCTGTGTCTACATACGATTTTGACATTCAGTACCGTCCAGGTCACCACAATACTGATGCAGACCTACTGTATAGGAACATGCCTAGTGACCAGAGTACTGATGAGTGGGAGACTATACCTCAGTCTGGTGTGAAATCTATCTGCCAGCGAGTGTGCCTTCCAGAGAATCCCAATAATCCAGTGAGGTGTGTTGACCAGTTAGGGGCCTCTCCTGACTGTGTTCCAGACATGTATTCTTTTCCTGCACATCTAGAATTAATGTCTTTGAAACAGATGTCAAAGCCAGAACTTAAAGCTGCCCAGGAAGCTGATGAGTGTATAGAACCAGCTATTAAAGCCATTAAGCATGGAAAGTGGCCTGATTGTACCAATACAAATTCAGAGATCTCTTACATGAAGCGACAGCTGGGAAAATTCATGATGAAGGATGGATTACTTCACTGTCTGAATAAACCATCTTCGGGAGAAGAAGTTGTCCAACTTGTCCTACCGAGGATATTTTGAGAAGTGGTGTTGAAGTCACTCCATGATGAACAAGGATGACTGATCTGTTGAGGAGTAGGTTCTTCTGGCCAAAAATGTCAGAAGATGTTGAAAAGTACATTACACGTTCTGGAGAATGCATTACCCGCAAAACACCTTGTCAGAAAGCAGCTCCATGGCACCAAATTGTGAGTAATGGACCTGTGGATCTAGTTTGTATTGATTTCTTGTCCATTGAGCCTGATACCACAGGCGTGACTAATGTGTTAGTGATCATGGATCATTTTACTCCATATGCTCAGGCTTTTCCAACAAAGAGTCAAAAAGCTCAAGTGGTGGCAAAAATTCTGATTGACAAGTTCTTCATACATTATGGCCTACCAGCTAGGATTCATTCTGATCAAGGCAGAGACTTTGAGAGCTGCCTGATCAAAGAACTTCTGAGAATGATGGGAATTCAAAAGTCACGGACTACCCCATATCACCCTCAAGGAGATCCTCAGCCAGAGAGGTTTAATCGAACTTTGCTCTCTATGCTTGGAACTCTCAGTAAAGAGAAGAGATGCCGCTGAAGCATGTGGCCAGCATGTGGGTTACCTGGTCAATGCATATAATAGTACCAACTCTGATGCTACAGGCTATTCACCTTATTACTTGATGTTTGGCGGAGGAGCCAGACTTCCAGTTGATTTGTGTTTTGGAACATCTCCAGCTGGTACAACCCATGCTTGCCACTCTCGGTATGTAGATAAACTGAGGAAGGCTTTGCAACAAGCATACCAACTTGCTTCAGTGGCTGCAGACCAAAGACACCAAAGGAGCAAGAGATTGTATGATCAGAGAGTTGGATTTAGGTTGCTGGAAATTGGGGACAGAGTGTTGCTGCAAAACAGCATTAAGGGGTAAACACAAAATTGAAAGCAAGTGGGCTCCAGATCCTTATGTTGTTATAGGTGTTACTTGTTATTTGTGTGTTATGTTTACTGTGCTGTCTTGTAGGCAGAGCTTTTGGAAGATGGAGCCTCCCCCATACCATGATGTCACCTTGCAGGTGACCAATCCCCGTGCCAAGAAGGAGGAGCTTCAGGTTTTTAAACCAGCTGATGGGAATCCAAAGAATCAGCGGGAAGGAGAGAGAGGGGGAAAGAACAAAGGCGGCAGATGGGAGTGATGTTTGTTGGTTTGCTTGTGCGGTTGTTCCTGAAGTGATTATAGCTATACCAATATATTTTGTAGCCTGGTATCATGATAAAAGCATTTTTGCGGTCGCAGTTTGCTGCTCTTCAATTGTGTGTTGATTGGGGAATCATTGTAAGTAAGTGTGTGTGATATCACGCAGGGTGGCTTGCTGAGCACGGTTCCGTATGCGAAGCAGGTGTACCGCCGCTGAGTACTGGCCAAGGAAATATCTGGGCGCACCTATTCATTCGCACCATGTAGTCTGACCTCTGTTTAGGCACACTAGGAAAGGGAAAGGCAAATTCTTGTATCTTTTGTTTATCAGCTAGGTTAGAATAGCGTAGCTAGCCTTTTCATTTTTCTTTCAGTTTCAGCAAGTGTCAAAAGGTTCAGAACAAGTAAGCTTGGTTTTTGTATACTAAGTTATTTACTTGTGCGCCGCCCATAGCCAGTCTCAGACCACTTTTACCTGGCCCCCTGTATATTGTCTTGTTTTTCTTGTTTGTTTGTATTCTGGATGTTGGTGGTTAAGCAGTATTCATTGTCATGACAAAACAATAAATTATAACATGTTTTGCCGGTACATTGTTTGTACGAGTGTCCTTTGGGTAGTGTATTTACTCTCCCTTTTCCTATATCACTGGTATGTCAATAATGTTACTAGCCCTGATGCCCTAGGCTAGACCCTTGGGTTGTAACATTATGTGGGGGCTCATCCGGAATTTTCTATTCGGGTTTTCCTAAATTCGGCATACCGGTGGGAAGGAAGGAAAGAGTGGATCAGTGCCCTGAGGATGCTTTAGTTTGGAAGTGCGGCTCACATTTTGAGAATTCGTTGTGCTTGGTTATTGTTTAGCGCAGAGTAATAATATGGCTCAGTTTAGTGTGCAGCGATTTGTAAGTGCTCCTAGCCTGGATCTGCTAGACACATGCCGTAAGGATGATTTGATAGACCTGTGTATGCACTATGAGGTGCCAGTTTCTAAACAGCTCCTTAAGAGGGATATTAAGGGACTTGTCATTGAGCGGCTTGTTGAGTTACGTGTTTTACTTCCGCCCGCTGAGACAGCTGTTGAGCGGTTGGAGCCGATGAATCCAGTTAACATGGATGGAGCGGGGTTATTTTCCCCTAAGCCCAAAGCAACCTTGACTCGGTTTGATCCGTTGTCCCCATTATCATCTGGCTCTAAAGATGGGGCTCGCCTGAAAGTGCGTCTGGCGCGCTTGGAGATGGAACTTGCGGAGAGAGCAGAGCAGCAAAGGGCCGTCTCGTATCTTGACTTCAAGATGGTTACTCGGAGGATGGAGCTCGAGGTGGAAAAGGAAATTCGGCTTTGAGAGTTGGACTTGAAGGCGAAGGAGTTCGCCTCAACACCAAATCCTCTGCCGGATTTGCCTTCCACTGAGCCCGTACCGACTGCCTCTCCCGTCCCTCCGCAGGCGTCGCCGAATCCAGTGGTGAGTGGGGACACGTGACCTAACTTTGCAGTAAGTAAACATATTGCTTTGGTGCCGTCATTTAATGAGGATGAAGTGGACACATATTTTAGCATT
>JAQQZX010071857.1:0-12290 GCA_030068355.1 Notoglanidium maculatum | reverse complement strand
ACTATATTTGTGCATACCCAGTAGGTACCTGTCACAATCAGCAAAAACTTTTCAGGAAGCAAGACTTTTAAAAAAAAGTTGAAATGGTTTACGGTGGGTGTCACATTCCGTCAAGGGTGTGTGGTTTTCATAGACAGGCATGGCATGGCACCTTCAAATTGCTTCACTAAGTGAGGAGCAAGTGAGATGAAAATCAGCACCTCCAAGACCACGGCCAGTTACACTACAAAAAAAATTACAAAAGTATGTGGACACCTAACCATCACACCCTTATGTGCTTTTTGAAAATCCCATCAGATTTAGTCCCCCAGTTAATTTATAATTAACATTAACTCTTCTGGGAAGGTTTTCCTCTTATTTTGTAGCTTGGTTGTGGGGATTTGTGCTCAGTCAGTCACAAGAGCATTAGTGAGGTCCAGTGCTGATGTATGCGAAGAGGCCTGGGGTCTGCATTCCAGTTCATCCCAAAGGTGTTCAATACACCATTACCCAATTATCCCAACACTGACTTAGGGAAAAACAAAGGGGCATAGCTAGAAATATGCAACATGTTGTGTAGACGTTATGTCATCAGAGCAAAAAATAAATAAATAAATAAAAATAAAAAAATAACCCTCTTTACTAGTCAGCTGTTGCTGCTAGTTGCTAGTATTAGAACTAGCAACTAAAAAATATCAAGATTTATTTCATATAAAAATATTAGTTTGTCATAAATCTGACATTTTATTGAAATGATTGCACAATGCATAGACATTCGAACCTTTTTAGGCCACTACAGAGGTATTGTTGGTTGAATTACTTTCTCCTCATAAAGCATACTACCTCAGTGTCCTGTCTGTCCACTTGCTCCCAGCTGGTCTCTGAGAAGAGCTCCGTGCTGCAGCGTGACAAGCAGTTTGGGTCCAGGTTAAAGTCTGAGTCTGCAATTGAGGTCTGACAATGAAAGGAAAAATTAAAAATGGCAAAGAAATTAGTAAACTATTGCATTATTATTACAGTGCCTCTCACAGTATGGTTTCAGCATAATATATAAAATGTATATATGTATAAATTTTTAGCACAACAATTCTGATATTTTCACTACGTAAATATCTGAAAACTTGTATAAAGGTCAAGATAATAAATGCTGAAACTAGAGGTTAGTGTCCTAGTCCCATTGGTCTAATGTAATAAAAAATGCTCACCATTTCATCTCCCAGGTCTCCATCGAGGCAACGCGGTGTTGTGGTGGCATGTTGGCTCTGCAGCCGGCTCCACAGTTCCTGCACTTGCCTTTTGAGTGCCTCAACCTCAAGCTGATGGCCAGCCTCGATCTGACGCAGGCGCTGCTGTATGACATCTGTGTGCAGTGTGAGGCCATCGTCATCAAGGTGGCTGCGACCCGAATGTGTGTAGCGTGGAACAGAGCAGCTGCAGCTGGCCAGAGAGAGCTGGCGACTCAGAAGAGCTCTTTGAGGGGTGGAAGGATCAGGGTCGGAGGAGTCATCATTACACATGGAGTGGAGTGGTTTAGAAGAAGTGAAAGTTAGGGGGAAGCCACTGAGGGATGGCTGCTTGCATGTGCCGTTTAGCATTCTGGGATCACTTTGGTGCTCAGGATCTGACTCAGGGCTATGCTTGAGGTATGTGGGTTCAGTTTTGGGCTGTGCAGAAACGGCAATAGATACAAGAGTCTCTGATTGGATGCACAAATCTTCAGTGAGAGTTTCTGTTGAGCTTTCCAAGACAGAAAGATGCTTCTCAGCTACCTCTGTAACAGGCGTGGTAGACTCTGGAATTGGACAGAGAACTTTGTGCTCCTTGTTTACATCTTCCACATAGCCATTACTGAAACGTCTGATGGCATTGGAGGGAGAGTAAGCAGGATTAAAACTGCTGTGAAGATTTCGGCCCTCTTCTGTTGGGCATTTGTCCAAACCTTCTTCCACAATCTTAACTGATTCCTGGTTCTCATTGGCTCTCACTTCATCTTGGGTATGAACCAACTGAATCGCTGAATTACATGAGTTTTCATTCACCACTGAATTTTGACATTGAACATTATTAAGTTTTGTCTCATTTGGACTTTCAACATTGTCACCTTCCACATACTCATCTTGAGGCACCTCAAAGCCACTGGCAACACCATTTTTCTCAACCACAGTCACAGCAGCATCAGTGCTGTTCTGATTCTCAGCACCACTGGAAATAACAGAATTGTTAGCCTGCTCTGCTTTAGCATCTCTGAGGCTGTCTGCAGCAGCTTCTTGCAAAATATTCTCCATCTGTCCCATTATCATGTCCACTGAAAGCTCAGCTTCCACTCCCTCACCCAACCTTACACAGTTATCTTGAGAACACACCCAGTCCTCGGTCTCCTTATCCAATGTGGCTATGTTAAGTCCAGCCACCAGCTGGCCTTTTGGCCACCCCTCTGTGTCCTGTGGCATGGTGCCATCAGGTCCTGCCACTATGCTGAGTTCCAGTGATCTGCGATGCTCTTGCCACTTCTCATTCAGGCTGGGGTCACTGGAACGTCTGTTAGTGGGCAGGGAATTTCCAACTTCACATGCACTGGGCAAGTTATCAAAAGATCGGGTTTTTGGTCGCCTGTTCAGGGAACGCAAATCAAGAACATTACGTTCAAATGGCTTGCACATAGGGATTTTCACTTTACACAGAGCAGTGACATCAAAAAAGCTGTCAAGATTTTTGCACCATCTTAAGCTCTCAAACTATTCCATGACAGTGGTGAAGAAATGACTTCAATAAAGAGTTGAGGTACTTCCATCTTTTTCCTTTGATAAGAAAATACAAATCTACAAAATATTATAGAAATGCTTATCTTAGGGTTAAGATACCATGAATATATAATGTTAGTACTATAAATCAATGAACCTACAAAATGTTATGGAGATGATTAAATCAGGGTTAAGGTGCCATGAATATATTATATAAAATTAAGGGCGCACTTAAATCATACATCAGATCATGATGAACAAAATATAAGTTGAGAATCTTTATTGATGTACATTGCATAATACATTGAGAACAAAATGATGCAAGAACGGTCAGTGGAAACAGAAATCATTAACCCGCTGAGGTCAGGATTCAAAATCACACCGAAAATCAAAATAAAAGCCTGAAATCCCAGACTGATCCAACTTGTGTGAATTTCATCACGACAACTCAATGTAACTCAGTAGTGTGTATGGCTCCACGTGCCTGCATGCGCTCCAGACATCGTCTGGGCATGCTCGTGATTTGATGATGGATGACGTCCTGGGGGATCTCCACCCAGACCTGGATCAGGGCATAAGTGAGATGCTGGACAGTCTGTGGTGATACTTGGCAGTGTCGGATGCACTTATGCATAATGTTCCAAAGGTTCTCAATTGGATTCAGGTCTGGGAAACATGGGGGACAGTCACTGGCATCAATGCCTTCGTCATCCAGGAACTGTCTACACACTCTGGCCACATGAAGCCAGGCATTGTCCAGGGTCCAGTGCACCAGTATAACGTCTGACAATGGGTTTGAGGATTTCATCCCGGTACTTAAAAGTAGCTGTTGAACATGCTCAGTGTGAACATACTCTCATTTCTGAAGAAAACTGGGTGCCAGTGGCAAACCTGCCAATTCTGGTGTTCTCTGGTGAAGGCCTATCGAGCTGCACAGTGTGGTACTTTGAGCACAGGTCTGACTAGAGGATGTCAGGCCCTCATGTCACCTTCATGGTGTCTGTTTCTAACAGTTTGGTCAGAAACATGCACAAGAGCAGCCTGCTGAAGGTCATTTTGTAGAGCTCTGGACGTACTCCTCCTGTTCCTCCTCGCACAAAGAAGCTGATACTGGTCCTGCTGCTGGGTTGCTGCCCTTCTACAGCCATGTCCAGCTCTTCTCATGTAAAGGCCCGTCTCCTGGTGTCTCATCCGTGTTCTTGAGACTATGCTGGGAGATGCAGCAAAACTTCTTTGAGATGGCATGTATGGATGTGCCATCCTGGAACATCTGGACTACCTGTGCAACCTGAATGGGCTGCACGTACTGCCTCTTGCTACCAGTAGTGACAAGGGCACAAGCAAAATGCAAAACTAGACAAGAATCAGTCAGGAAGGATAAGGAGAGAGAAATGGTCTGAGGTCACCAAGTGCAAAACCATTCCCTTTTTGGGGGTGGTCTTTCTGTTTCCCCTCCTGTCCACTTGTTGTTGCTTTCATTTGCACCAAAGCAGGTAAAATTGATTCACAATCATTTACACTTCCTAACAGGACAGATCAATATCCCAGAAGTTCAATTGACTTGGTATTATAACTGTGATGATAAGTGTTCCCTTAATTCCCTTAAAAATATGACCTCACCTGACCAGGGGCTGGTCTTCAGGGTTGGAACCAGACAGAGAGTAGGAGACACAGGATTCATCATAGGGTGTTGTGGGAGATGAGCTGGGCAGGTACACAGCAGTCCACAGCATCAGGTTACGTACATGGCACACAGGGTGCAAAACCTAAGGAGATCAGACAGTAAAAAAGAAATGACAGAAAATGGACTTATTAATGTTGTGGGTCAGGTCTTTTGTTTCTTACAGGAGAGAGGAAAAGAAGTGGATGAAGAACAGTCAATCATTGTGAATATATACACAACACCAACATTAACCAAATGAATTACAAATTATCATGATACAAACATACAAGTGAAAAAAGTAATTTGATTTGGATTATGATAACATTTATTAACATAATCATAAGTGATTATGGGGACAATATTTCCTTCTCAAATCGGGACACTGCAAAAAGCTACTAGTATAAAAATGGCTGGCATAAAGACAGAAAAGTGTGATGTTATGCATCCTAAAAGTCCAATGAGGCTAAAAGAATAATAAGTCTAATAAAAACAGGCTAGGCAATACAAGTTTAATTAAGAAATAAGAAAAGGATGTATGAGAGAAATGGATACATAAGGGAAAACAAAAGGAGAGCTAAAAGAAAGCTGTAAGGACACACAGTCTCTGTGTGTGATGAGTAGAGCATGTTTCTGAAGGAGCGGTTAGCAGGGCGCAGCAGAGACCACACAGAGCAGGTTCTCTCCTGGATGTGCTGGTCTTCTCTTTCCTTCCCACTGTTACACAAGAATGTGCCAAACAAACAGGAGTATGTGTGCTGCAACAGCTTTACCTAAAAAAAACACACACGACAATATAGCTTAGAACATTTAACTTATACAGACTTCTGTTATTTGTGGTTACCAGCCCTCCGATATAACCTAATTCCATGGAAATTGAGATCTCCAGACTAATAATTAATTTGAATGGAACAGACTGACTGCTCCTTGGCACAAATGATATATTTTTTCATTCAAGCTGACCAAAGTAATTATTTATAGCATGGAAACTACCAAAAAGGCCTCATTGAACTCAAATGAGCAGGGGAACTGTCTCTGGAGCTGGTGCACACAGTCCAGCCACTGCAGGAACACTGGGCATCGCTCGTTCAGGTCCTCAGCATTCTCTCCATGTCCACAGCGGTCAGCAAACTTATGACCAAAGTCCAGCCATTCTGTCTCTACCAAGACTTGAAAACCCTAAGATCAAAGGAGTCACATGTCAGAAATGACAGACATTACAATGAATTAATCTGTTGTTTAATACTGCATAAAACTTGTTTTGTAGAATTATTATGATGTTAACAAAATTTTTGTATCATGTATACCAATCTTGTTCCATGTAATGAAAAAAATGGTAATAATTTTCTGACATATGCAAAGAGACCCATTTTAATATTAGTATTTCCAAACGCCTTGTGTTTTGCCTATTTAAAATCACATGTGTGGCAGCCTAGGAAAACCGTTGACATGGTGAGATTTTGACATTTTGTACAATACAGAAATGGGTGTCTGATTTGCACATGTTTCACCCACAAGTAAAGTTATAACATTCTGTCTCTAACAAGTCTGGTTACCCCCAAAAGTGAAAAGGGAGAAAACTGCATTTAAAGATAGTGGACACACAAAGATTTCATTCCAATTCCACTGAAAGACAGACACACAGACACTCACGCAGAATGTCTAAAGGCTAATAGTACTTACCGATCTAATTTCCATTAATTTTTTATGTAATAAATAAGCCATAAATTAGGCTCCCAATTAAAGTTTAAGGAACATCTGTTCCTTAACTGTTATGACAATTCAAGAATTAAACTTAGGCGAAAAGGACATTCTCTATGCATACCCCACTTGAAAGCAATCTGGAGTCAGATAGCTAGATCAGCCATTTAGCAAATCCTATAAGCTCCAAAAACTACAAACATGGGTTTATAATAAATTTACTTAAAAGATTTACAAGATCCCTCACAAGATACCTTACATAAATACACCTCTAAAAACACATGTCCCTTTCTTCTTCCAGAAATGACTGAAGCTTCCAGAAGTGAAACTCGCCTCTATTGTGCGATAGTAAGGGTCCAGAAGGAGTTTGGCCAGTGCAACTATCTGTGGTGTGCGATCCCAGCCATCTGAGCAATGCACCAGCACAGGCCTGCAGTCACGATCCACAGCATTCACAACCAACAAAGCAGCCTTCAGCAGGAGAGACAAGTGCTGCAGCCACTTCGTGTTCTCCAAAGCAGACAACCAGCTAAAGAAACAAAGAACCAGAGTTAAAATATATACACCATATGACCAAAAATAAGTGGGCACCTAGCTGTCACACCAATATGTGGTCTGTTGCCACAAAAACAGAAACACAGAATTTTATAGAATGTCTTTGTACGTAAGATTTCCCTTCACTTGATCTACAAGATCTGGCTTAAACCTGTTCCAGCATGACAATTATGTGTTGAAGAACTTCAGTGGCCTCCACAGAGACCTGACGTTAAGCCCACTTAACACCTTTGGGATGAATCTGAATGCTGACTATGTGCCTTGCCTGACATCACTGCCTGACCTCATTAATGCTCTTGTGGCTGAAAAGAGTAAGTACCCACAACCACACACCAAAAGCTATAGAAAGCCTTCCCAGAAGAGTGGAGGTTATTATAATAGCAAAGTGGGGACTAAGTCTGGAATGGGATATTCAAAAAGCACACATTGATGGTCAAGTGTCCGTATACTTTTGGCCATTGAATGTATATAATATGGGCACTTCAGCAGAGAGACACTGCTTCATTAGATCAGCTACTGGCTAGGAGTTTATATATGGCTCATATCTCACCCTAAGATTTATGAATGCAAATTCAGAGGTTTTTATGGCACGATTCTTCATCCATATACAGTTAATTTAATATAGATTTCTTATCTAAATAAATGGATGTAGGAGATGGAAAGGATACTATCCACTGACTATATTAAGCGTTCAAGCTGCTTCTGTCTGGCCCCGATTCAATTTTCCAACATACAGGACAAACAGTTTAAACAACACATTTGTCCTGGTCACCACTGGCCACTGTTGTAGTCATTGTCCACTGGCTTTTTTCTTTTTTTTTACTTTAACCCAGTGGGATATTTATGTTTTTTTTTTTGCCTATTTATTATTGTTTGTCTGATGTTTGTGTGGATACTGCTGTCTGTACATCTTACTAATGGCATACTTTAGTGTATGTAACCATTTCAACCCTGTTTAGCACTTCATTTCCTGTGTGTGTGGGTGTGAAGAATATAATTATAGAACTGAAGAAGAGAAACCAGAAAAAGCAGTAGAAAATGGAGGAAGAGATGTTTGCATGGAAAAAGAATATGATATGACTATAATACAAACAATAATCAAACAACTTGGAAGGAGTGACGATACGGATGGGTTTCTGTTTTTCCGCAATAATACAATACTAAAACCGTTATTAAACACTGAAAAAAAAAAAATTAAATGAACATGCAAATGGAGAAACTGATATGATAAAATATTACAGTTATAGTTCACTTGACTTATTTTAAGTTTCTGCCAGAAACAATCATAGCTCAATAACTTAAAGGTTCTCTGGTTAAAGACCCACTCAAGCTTGGGCACAGAAAGACTTACTTGGCAGGGTCAGGCATCTGAGCACAGAGGAATCGCAAAGACTGGAAACTCTTGCGAATGGAATGGATGTTAGCCATGCCCATGAAGAGCACTTCACAGTTAGGATAGTATTCTACAAAAAGACAAGATAGCAGTGCTGTTAGCAATTAGGATTTTGAGGAGCCAAAACACAAGACTGGGCAAACACACTGCAGCTTCCACTTACCCACTGCAGTGTAACCTTAATTGTGGAGCATTGAGTATTGCTGAAGCTGATTTTTGCATTTTGCATATGGTGCTAAGGGGAAGCTTTTACCTGGACACTCACAGCCTCCTCCTTTGGCTCGATTGGCCACTGCAGCAGCATAAGACCTGGCATCCAAAATCAGGAGCTTATGAGGTTGGATGGCCAAGGATTCCACCTCTGAACTGTTTGTTATGGAGGAATCTAAAGAACAAAGTGGGAAGGGTAGCGTATAGGCATCAGGTACAGGCGGCAAAGTACTTGCTTGCTATTAAATAGGATAGCTTTGAAACTAACCAAAGTCAACATCTGAGATATGAGGTCCATTTTGGTAGTCATGGGAGAATGAGCGATTTATGAATGTTTTGGGTGAGTTTCTGTCCATGGTACATGCTCTGGCAATAGACTGCACCAGGTGCTCGTCATCTGCATTTCTCCAACCCCACCAGCTCACCTCTGGCTGGCTGCAGCGTGCTATCACTGTGCCCGTGCTCTGGTGCCTGCAGGTTGTGCAAATATCACACCAATACATTTGAGACCCCATGACAGTGTAGCTGAAGTAGTTGTAGAAACGTATGGAAAATTTATTGAACAATCGCCACTGGCTTTTCATGATTTTGGTGTCTTGGCATCTGCTTACAAATTCACGGGATCAAAGAGGACAACCTTTAGTGGGAGATAATGCTGTAGCCCAAACACATTGTTTGTATTCTGATCATTTCATTCTGCATTCCAAGTAATTAACATGCCTTGCGTCCAATTTGGCAGGGTTTATTGAATGTAGCTCTGAGTCAATATTTTGGAGGTAGGTGGTCAAAGAGCATGAGATCAACAATAACATAACTGAAGAAAAAATGGGTGGAGCTAGCAAAAATTCTCCTTTCTAATGTTTAATTAATCTGAGTGCTTATTATGAGCGCTAACCTATCAGGATAGAAATGTTCCATGGCAGGGTCAATGTGATCAGTCAGAATAATTTTATACTGATTTGCACCAGTCCTTTCTTACAAGGAGACAATTCAACCCAAACCATATGAGAAAAATGTCCTCCAAAACATAGCAAAGGCTAAGATTTTTTTCAGTTGGTCAACTATCTTTTTGAAATAGCATAAGTGATTATGGTACCTGACCTTAATTAAACTATCACGACGCATCATCATATTGGTGTATAAACTCTCAAAATGTTTAGGAGAAGCGTCTAGAAGATCCCAAGACATGAGAGATATTGAAGGCTACTGTATTCTGTATAACTATAGTCTTGTTTGTTAACATTCTTGTTTCTACCTAGAAACCACACAATGACCAACCTGTAGACCACAGCCGGAAACCTCTTCCAGGAGCGGAAGGCTGCCACATTCTCCAGCTCCTTATCGGTGATCCAAGCTGGCACAAGAAGTAGCTGCGGGTAACTGGAACACAGCCTGGTAGCACCAGACAGAAGACATCGGTACCAGAAATTTAAATTGTGCTGACTGACATCTGTAGAAAGTCACCTAATCATAGCCTGCCCTGAAGTACAATGCTTCATCCAAACGTAAATACAACAATGGGTTCTGTGTCCTAAAAAGAAAAACAATAGTAATAACACACTAGAAAACAATACATATGGTGGTTGTTAAAAAACTAAGATAGAGTGGAAGTGGATGGGCAGAGTAGCAGATGAGAAGAATCAAATAAAATTTCAATGAATGAACAACTCACTTGTACTTATTATTGATCTCTGACATCCTCCACACATTTTGAGTGTCAAAGCCCATTCGTTCCACCTCACAGTGAAACCGTGAGATAACATGGTCTCCTAGTGAAAGGAAAAGCAATTTAACCACTGACAAATGTGTGTAGACGAAGGACAGGACAAAGATGCACTTCAGAACATTATAAGCAAAAACTAGGGAACAACACCGAAAGCGATATGAAAAGCCCCATGAGTTCTGTTATTTTTTTTCTTTTCTAAATTCAATCTCATCTTCCTCTGTTTTTGTTCTCTGCTACAGCAAAACTTGTGAAATATCCGCAAATAAAAAAAATGAAAACTGAAATCCTCCACATTATTTTAGGTTTACCAATTTTACTGGTACACACTGGATCAAGTAAATCTGCCAAATTTACTTTGTAACATTAAGAACATACCATCCAATGTTTATAATGAAATTTTGTTTTTTGTGTATGACTTTTGTGAAATCCTCTTTGATTCTGCAAAAATTTGCCATAGCTATATAGCAGCTCACTTCCTAAAACTCCTCTCTCTGTCCTAACATGAACTATAAAACTACCATGAGATGAGGTGTTGTGGGGTCAGTACCCGGCCTGCAGAGCTCATTGTGCTGCTCCTTCTCACTGACGTACAAGTCCATGCACCAGGCATGAAAGGCAAAAGAGAAAAGCTCCTCCAGATGAGAGGGTGGCCGTGTCACTACGGAAAGCCTCTTCAGCCATTCCTGACACTGCTCAAGCGTGGAGAACTGACACCTGTAGACAACAATCACCTCATTTCTTTCTAGTGAAAAACATTTAAAAAAAAAAAAAAAAAAAAAAACTATATACAAACAAATTCTGATCTACACAAAGAATTGGTGAATATCATCCTGTCCTGTCACTAGTGTCACCAGTCGCTCAGAATGACAATTAGATCATTCACAGTTCACTCCAAACACTGTTTCCTGTGCCCTTCTCAACTTTCTGCTCACTTCTGAAAAAGTTTGTTGTTGTTTGTTAGAGTATAGGGCAATCAAGACAAGACATAAGTAACCTTAACTGCAATTTAAGACAGTAAACTGAGAAGACTGCAGGAAACTGTGAATGGAGTGCAGGGCTGCGAGAAGCGAGTGAACTTATCTCCAGTGTGCTTGGACACAAAAACGCTTTGTTTTTTCTGCACTCTTGTCTTCACTGTTTTAGCTTGGTTTAATCTCATATCTGCACTCTCATATAAAAGACAGTGATCTCACTTCATAGTTTTAACATTGTGGATTATTTTGGGTTCCTTGACACAGGGCCCTGTCACACACCGTGCAGATTTATTAATTAGGAAACATGGTGATTTTCAGTAAATCGCGTTTCATGCATAAGAAGATTTTTACGGAAGCGGCTGACATTGTAAGAGGAACATGCAGCTTTATTCACTGACTACAATCTGCATTTATCAATAGCGTGAGAGCCAGACTCATTATTAACCCTGATATTCTCCTGTGATATGGAACATGCATATGATAGCGTTTCAGTTCAGAGCCTGAGCACAGTTAGCGATCACAATCACACAAGCCCAACCCATCCTCGGGAGTGGTACAGAATGATCAGACTGGTCAATCAATCCAGTCTTTAGGGGTCAAACGCTCCCGGGAGAGGTTCGGATCACCTAGTGTGGGTACGCCCGCAAACATTTGATGAAGAAAAAAACTTGTGTAAATATGACGTAAAAAAAACAGTCCATTTTCTCTGCAGTTGCTCTCTTGCTGTGGTGCGTGTGTGTGTGTGTGTGTGCGTGCGTGTGTGTGTGTGTGTGTATGTGTGGGAGAAACTGACAGTGTTAGTGGTTTCAAAATGTTGAAAACAGTTAAACTGGTCCAATGTAAAATATCTGATGAAAAAAAATTGGGCTAATATGATGTAAAAGAAGTTGCTCATTTGCAGTATAAATAAATACTTATAAAAGGAATTGTGTGCATGGATGTGGCCCCTTTATGGCCCCTGTCTTAGCTCCACCATTGACCGGACTGTATGAATGCGTGTGTGTGGGTGTGTGTGTGCGTGTGCGTGTGTGTGTTTACATGCACCATACTCTCTGACCTCATGACCTTGCAGTCCTTGCATGTGATATAGAGCTGGAACATATCCCGACATTCCACACTTTCTATTAGCTGCAGAGGAATCTGATGGGCAGAGAGAGAGAGGGAGGGAGAGAAAGAGAGAGACAGAGAGCAAGAGAGAGGGAGAGAGGAGAGAGACAGAGACAGAGAGAGAGAGAGGGAGAAAAAGAGAGAGGAGAGAGACAGAGAGAGAGAGGGAGAGAGGGAGAAAAAGAGAGAGGAGAGAGACAGAGACAGAGAGAGAGAGAGGGAGAAAAAGAGAGAGGAGAGAGAC